>VYXB01002635.1:95764-222785 GCA_013397135.1 Pachyramphus minor
AGGTCACAGACTGTTTCCTCCTTGATTACAGGGGGGCCATTCAACCTATTATCCCTGCCTACAAGCTCCAGAAGCCAGCTGTCCTCCGGATAACCTGTCTTACTGTTGAAGACTGAGGTAAGGAAGGTCTTAAATACCTCAGCCTTGTCCTCATGGTGGATAACTATGTTCCCACCCATGTCCAACAAAGAATGGAGCTTTTCCTTGTCCCTCCTTTTGCTACTAGTGTATCTATAGAAGGACTTTTTGTTATCCCTAACAGAAGTGGCAAGGTCGAGTTCAAGTTTTGCCTTCGTCTCTCTGATTTTCTTTTGGCAGGACCTCACTATATTCCTAAACTCTTCCTGAGTAGCCAGTCCTTTTTTCCATAATCAGTAGGTTCTCTTTTTTGCCCTGATTTCTTTCAAAATCTCCCTGTTGCATCAATATATTTAAAATTATAGTCTAAAATATTTCAATGAAGGGCCTCCTAAATAATTTGATAATGGATAACAAAGTATTATTTAAATGAAAACATTTTTCTGTGTACCTTTAAGATTATCATAATTTCTTAGCTATGTATCTATTTCTTAATTATGTTAAACAATATTGGAATATTGATTATTTACTTTCTGTGTATGTGACGTGCAGCAGAACCTTCCTGATGAACTTTTTTTTATATACTGAACATGAAAAGAGAATGTATGTGACAGCTTGTCCTTAACATAATCATATGTATGTGTCTACTGCAGGGGCACTGTCTAGTTGTCTTTAAAACCAGGAAAGGTAACATTCAGTTTGCTTATCACCACTGCTCAGAACACTGCACCACCATGGCCAACACCGGTACTGCACACACCAAATTCTAACACTAGAAAAAGAAAGAAAAACTAAGTAACATGAAAGTATCCTATTTGCAGTTCATCTACCTGCTCATCCACATTCATTTGAATGGCAACTCTAGAAATACATCATTACTACATGCAACAAAAATTATTTATATACTTTTTTTAAATTCTGTAGTCAGTCTAACAGGCAGATTTGGCTGCTCTTAAGTTATCTGGATTGAAATTTTTAATAGCCCACCTTCTAGAAGATCTTTTCCCCTTCAATTTTCTAAGAAGTCTTAAATGAATGACTGGCCAGGCTTGAATTTATCAACTTCTCATGAAAACTAAATTTGACAGAAAAGAATAAAAAAATAATTTTAAGAAACCACCATTCCCTGCTGTGCATCAGAACCTCTGGATTCTACCTTTCTTTGTTTGCACTGTAGTCAATTAGATGCATCTAGGGAGTGGATGACAGGGTCAGGAATCCTCGGGCAGTCTAAGCTAAAGAAAGTCACATAATTCTCCTGACTGTAAGAATCTCCACTGTTTTATACCTCTAGGAATTCTTTGTAGGTTCTGTGGAGAGAACAGGATTGTGGTGAGCAATCCATCCTGCATTTCTGTAGGGCCAGCCTTAACATAACCGGGCACAGACAGTGTGGGAATGCTGAACTATTTTGATAACCGACCTTCATGGATCCAATAGCTTAAGAGTGATCATGAGCTGGGGTGTATTGGAAGTGTATAAAAGAGCGGCTTATGTAAATAAAGCGGAACACTGTTGATCACATTGGTCGTTAGCAGAATTTGTTCTGAACCCCTCCATCTACAAGGTTCAGACCTCCTGACTCTGCTGAGTGCCTTTTAAGGAGCCCTGGAGCATCCTGTTGGGCCTTCAGCTGCTGTTCCAGGGTAACGCTGGCCTTCTGTCACATGAACGAACCCCCGTGTGAGTGTCTGGGATTCCTTAGGACATTCTGAATAGTTGACAAGTGAATTCAGCTTTAAACATCTATTAACAGCTCATGATGCTCTAATTAGGTAGTGGAACCTAGACATGATGGAGTTCACCCCACAGTGACTGCTGCACCATGTTGCTCCTCACACTTCATTACCTTCATTTACCAGGGATGGGATTCAGCTGCCCCCAGAGATTTCCCTGCACATCCTCCTGGCCTCCAGATTATGTTGCAGCTTAAACACCTAGCACCCTCATAGGCATCTATATTTAGGTGTGCTCATTTCCCAGGAATCTCAGCTATAACACCTTCTAATACAAACTAGAATAGAGACCTTTCTAGTCATGATTGTTGGTATCATCATTGTTGCAATGCATCATCCAGGGGACCATGCATAGGACTTACTTGAAACAGCTTCTGTTTGCATCTTGTATCAGAATTATGTATTGTTAAAAATGTAGTTGTGATTTTCATTGTTTTTTGAAGATGTGTATAGATTGGATATAGACTATGTCAGTCTCTTGTAAATTGGAACAGGAATGGTTGGAATTATTTGCATGTCTTTTTTTTTTTTTATGGTTGCTGGTAAGGTTCTGATGAGCCAAATCCTGGATTCACTGTTTTCCACAGATAATGGACACAGTTCACCACAGGCTGAGAAAATTCAGCTCCTCCATCTAGGCTGCCAAACAACTCCAGCCTTTCTGATTTCACATGGAGATCATCCAGAATGGGACCACAGCTGGCCTGACAGACACCTCAATGGCACTGACATGTGAGTTTTGAGATGTAACAAGAATAGTTTTTGCAGTGGAATGTACCATAGGAACTACATATAGCTGAGCCAAGTGTTTTAAAGGGATTAACCAAGCAAAGTAAAGAAACAATGAATGGAACTGAGGCAGCCAGCCAAGCAACACCAAGTTACTCTATAATCAGGTGTATTGTATTAAAGAAGTGCATAAGGCAGTCACTTAGGACTTTGGGGGCTTCAGACATAGATGACCACCAGAGGCTCCTGATGAAGCCCCTCATAGACCTTATGAGCATGTGTATATATGCTAATAAGTGTTGGGAAATGTCAAAAATATGTAACAATAATGCAGAGAACAAAAAATGAATAATCATGCAGTGCAGACATATCAACTGTAGTGAAGATACCTCTGGGTGCACTTTGGCGAGTTGATTCCCAGGGCAACTGCTGTGATCATGCAGCGCATCATAAGAAAGAATGCCTGCCTCCTAACACTCACAAAATTGAATCTCCGAGGTTTCTTTAAAGAGCCGATTTTAGGCACCAGCACCATGACCCGCCAGATGGACACCTCACTGGCACCACAGCCTGTTGGATGCACACCCTAATGGCACCACAACCTGACTGACAGACACCCGATGGCACCACAACTTGCGTGGAGGACACCTCAGTGGCCCCATGATCTGCCTGGGGGACACCTCAGTGTCATGACCCGCCTCACGGACACCCCGATGGCACCACAGCCTGCCTGACGGACAGACCGGACTCTTCCCGTAGCAAGCCGCAGGAGCGGAGCTGTTCGCTGAGAGCTGCAGCGCCGGCAGAGTTTGCTGTGCTTCCCTCGCCTCTTCCTGTGTGAGGGAGGGGCAGCGCCGCCGATCCCAGGCCGCCCGCCGGCGGCGGGAGGCAGAGCCGGCGGAAGCGATCCCGCCTTCCGCTTCCCTTGTGCCCGGGAAGGGGCAGGCACGGCCGCGGCCATGCAGGTCTCCAGCCTCAACGAGGTGAAGATCTACAGTCTGAGCGCCGGCAGGAGCCTCCCGGAGGTGAGGGCGGCGGGGGGACGCGCCCGGCCCGCCCTGGGTCCCGCAGCGGGAGCTCGAACCGCGCGGTGCCGGCGCTGGGCTGAGCCCCGGCCGGCCCGGCCCGGCCCATGTGCGCTCCTGTTGGGCATCCTCACCGAAAAACAGCTAAAAGTGTTCTTTAAACTAAAAGTGTAGTTTGAATGCGTTAAATCTCTGAATGTAGGGCTGTTGTTCCACAGACCCTTAAGCAGCACGACTTTGTAAGTTTTCTTGGTGTGCAATCTTTAAACTTATCAGCGGAAATCTGTAAAATAATCAAGAGAAAAAGCATTAGCGGGCTAAATGTCTTATACTTTAAATGCTTGGATAAACTTCAAATGATTATCAGGTTCCTGTGTGAATAATGAGCTTAAGACTGATGTATATATTTGTTTGCAGTGGCTTTCAGACAGGAAGAAAAGAGCTTTACAGAAGAAAGATGTGGGTGAGTTTTCCCCTTGCAGGGTCCTCAGCTTTACACACACACAACATTCAGGTCCAGAGCAGATACTTCACTGATACAGAGGAAGTTATTTCTAGCTCATATTCTAAAACCTACAAATTTAAAGCTACAAATAGTTACTTTGACTTCTTATATAGCTTTATGGGAACAGAAAACACCAGTGGTGGTTTAAATTTCAGACATTAAAATATTTCGGTTGTGGATTGAACAGAAACCTGAAGGATGAATTCCATATGGCTTATGATAAAGTCAGACTGTAAACTCCTCTGTGTTACTATACTAATCTTAGAATGCAAATATAATCATTTTAGCCCAAACTTGACATACAAAATAAAAATTACTATTTGGAAGTATAGGAAGTGTTGTATAAGAAACTTAACCAAGAGAAAAATGCATAGTTAACAGGGGATGCAATACATTATACAACATATTTATTGTGAAAAATGTATGATGAATATTTGCTACTACATTATATAATAATTTGTTACATAGTTACCTCAGAATAGTAATTTACTTGGCACAGAGCTAGCCTGCTTCTAGTTGTTAACAGACTGTTAATCTGCTTATAATGTGTTCATTAAAATATTTAAAAGATAAAATATCTTTAAAACGTATTCCTTATATTCAGTTAGCTCAACATGCTTCCTTAAGAAACCATTTTAGCTTTTTGGACTGATACAATTGTCCTAACTTTGCAATTTTTTTTCTTTATAGATATCCGTAGAAGAATTGAACTTATTCAAGACTTTGAAATGCCCACAGTTAGCACAAAGATTAAGGTATCAAGAGATGGACAGTATATTATGGCAGTTGGTGAGTTACCAAAGTGTCTCTCTGTAGCAGAGGCCAAAAGTCCTAGAAAATCTTGACTGCAGAATGACTTAGACTTTCAGGTAGAATTGATAAGAGTTCATTTTTAAATCTAACACTGAACATAGTGTTGGAAGTTTACTCTTAAGGTGTGATAGAATGGCTGTCTTGGTAGTGGTGCTGTGGAGCAGTTCCATTTAGAATACAGAATTCTTACAAACATAGAATGGTTTGAGCTGGAAGGGACCTTTGAAGATCATCTAGTCCAATCCCCCTGCCACTGGGGTTTATAACAGATAAAAAATGAATCTGTTTATAATACAGTTAAAAACTAAGTTCCAAATTATTGTGTGTATGTAAATTTGCTTTAAATAACTTATTAATATAATTGAGTGTTGTTTTTTAGGATGGAGGGTAGTGCTGCATTTTGTAACTGTCAAAGCAGGATCCAGACATGAATACTTTAGTAGGCATTAATAGCATAGGGAGCCTTGGTCTTTCAGACTTACTGGAAGGTATTATTAATTCTGTTATGATGTACCTGGTAATCAGAAGAACCTGCATACAACTAGGGTGCTTGCAAGCACCAAAGACAAAAATCAAGCCCTAAGCTTGTGGTCCTAAGAGGCATATTTTTCGAGTCACAGAGGCTTTGGGAAGATCAGAATACTTATGGTAGAAATACAGTAAAGCCTGTATACGTAAGATACTATATGTTTTTTAAAAAATGGTTTAATGTTACCTTTTTTGTTTCATTTTTTTAAAATTAAACATCAAATTATTCTTTCAGGAACTTACAAGCCAAGGGTCCGTTGTTTTGATACCTATCAGTTATCCCAGAAATTTGAAAGATGCTTAGATTCTGAAGGTTAGTATAAACTATGGCGTTTAACACGATGTCTTTCATGCATAATTCAGGTTGGACTCAAGTACAGATTTCTCTCCCTGTGCTGAGGGGACAGAATGTACTTTAGGGGAAGACAAGAACCTGGAGTGAAACATACCCTAGTCTTTATCTCTCTGTTTTTCCCTTGTCATCCCACTTCGAAGTTCTTTCCCCTCTTGGAGGGAGTGATGTGAGGAATGTGAGATTTACCTTGAGCCAGTAAGTGTGGGGCTCAGAGGATGAATGTAGCTGAAATCTGTGTTCTGTTTAGTGAATGTGACAGGGGTACAGTGGCTGGGTGTGGCCAGATCTCCCTTCTTTCCCCTTCTGTGAAGCAGTCAGGTAGGAGAATGCACTGTGGTTGCTCTTGTTTTCTCCCTGGAGCCCAAGCTCAGTAGATGAGTTACAGGGTAAAGGGAATTCCCTGAGGGGGAGTTTGGTTTGGGTTTTTTGTTTGTCTTCTTGGAAACAAGGTACTTAGGAATAGATGGTAGCATGGCCAAGGCCCTAATGACACCTTGTTTGCTATTAATTTGGAGGGAGAACCACTGAGGTGAAGGAAGCAAGGAGCTATCTGTAGCAAGGAAATACAGCGGGAAAGGGAGAATTTTAGAAGAGTTTTTTAGGGTGCCTGAGTTTGGTTTGGTTTGTTTGGTTGGTTTTTTGTTGTTTGTTTTTTTGGTTTTTTAAGACTACCGATGGCTGAAAACTGGAATACAGGGGTGACCAAAACAATGAGGGGATAAGCATATTCATTTCAGAAGAACTGAACTGGTCTAACTCTGATGTGTTTGAAAGTGCCATGAAAAATAAAACTAGAACTGCTGAGTTAACTCAGGAAAAGGGTAGTAGAGCTTGGGGTGGGTTTTTCCCTTCTGTCTCAGGACTACAAGGAGTCACATAGGGTGAAAGAACAGTGCTACAATACAGTAACAGGGGAGGTGGTAGGGCAGGGTTTCAGAGAGATTGGGAGAGAAGGTATGGCAAGAGTGAGATCCACTTTGAAAGATGGAGTCATTGTAATACTAAATGCTTGCTGGTAATCAGAGCTTAAAGTAAATGTTTTTGAACTGGCATCTTACTAGACTGCAGAAGTATGTTTAATTCAAAGTATAGCATAGAGTCACTTCAGGTAACTAAATGAGTTATCTCATTTAAATGGAACCAATTTAGCTGAAGCAGCTGCTTCCTAATGTTCTCAACACAGCTCATTTAAAACTAGGCAAAGTTCAATATGTTACAGTGTTCAGCATGAATAGTAGCTTTCACATTTGTGATTTTTTTTTTTGAGCCTTAGAACTTTTTTTGTGGAAGAGCTGACCCCTTAGAAGGACTGCATGTGTCAGTTTATGCATATGTGCCCAGATTAATGTCATATTTTATCACCTTTGATGGAGTACCAAAGCTCCATGGACCACACACTCACCAAAACCCATTTGATTAGGCCTTCCCTGCACCAATAAAATACATGGCTGAGCATTGTGTTAAGGAACATTTCAAGTATACAAGAACGATAAAAAGATTACAAGATGCTTCATATGTTTCTAAAGTTTTAGAAACTACTTACTGTTTTGCAAATGAAGCTGTATAATTAAAGATCTTATCACAGTGCCTGCTTTATTCATTGACACCTTTGGGGAATGCTTACATGACTAAAGATTAGTATGAGTGTAAATGTTTTCAGGATTTATGCCAATGCTTGCAAATAAGTTTGCTTACTTAGTTGACTTAAAATTCTCTTGCTCTCTCCTCTAGTGGTTACATTTGAGATTTTATCAGATGATTACTCAAAGGTATGTCTAATGTTTTCAGTGTATAAATGAAAAAATTGTTTAGTATGTATATTGAAATGCATTTTCATATGTAGTAAAGGCAGTCAATCAACACAACTTTTGGAACAGAAAAGTTTTTTTAAAAAAGGAAACTGGATAAACATTTTCTGTACCTTAAAATGTTGTTTGTTTTCTTTTTTCTCTTTGTATTATAATTTGCTTTACCACTTTTAAAGTCTTTTGTGTAGTATTGAAAAGCTTCAAACGATCTACCCTACAAACAAAATAAGGTGAAAAATGGAATTAGCTCTTCTTTGTAGGATAGCGTTTAGTCACAATCCTGTGTGATAAGTGGTACATAGATAAACCATTTTTGAGATGTGAGATAGCTACAGGTAAGTTAATAACCTGATTTGTTAGTGTTGTAGACATATGAATGCGGCAAAAATTGTGGAGAGAAGTACTGTCCTTTTTAATTTTTTTTTAAATTTCAATTATTTTTAAATGAAGTGCTGTACCTGAAGGAATAACCCAAGTCCTTGAACCATTTTTCAGGCCCAGTACAGTTATATATGAAATTTAAGCATATGTAATTTCATTAGGACAAGCCGTTTTGTTTTGTTCAGTATTTATTTTGCTACTTTTTTTCTGTGAAGAGACCTTTGCATTTCAGGTACAGGTTTGTTTTAATAAATACTCTTTTTAATCAGAGACAAGAACATCTAGCTTTCTTGCTTTTTCAAAATGTTTCCCGTGAGATTTCTAAGGAAGTGCATGAATTTAAGTAGCAGAAAGTCATGACTGGTGCTGTACTGTACTGTACTTATCTGGGGGGAAATGTTTCTGGTTGTACAGACCAAACAGTTGTTTTTGAGAATGAGCAACATGTGTTCTCAAATATGCTTCTGAATGGTTATGAACAGAATGGCTCTTGTGTATTTTTAACTATTATTGGTACTATATGTTGGACTGAAGCCCTGCTTCCTCAACACAACCTTGTTTTCAATTTTATTTTCCTAAAACTTAACAAATCATCAGAAAGAAAGCTAATTTGAAGTAGCTGTCATGATGTTGTGGACATGCTAGAAAGAAGGAACAATATTTGAGAAATTACACTTGAAATTCTTAGAATCATGAAAGTATTGATTGGAATCAGACCTTCAGATGTCACTTACTGCTTGAATAGTTCTCTCAAAATCTGCAGGCATGGTGGTGGTTCCACAAATTTACTGAATAAATTGTTGCAATGCTGCACTGCCTTGTCATAAAGAATTTTTAGTTCCTGTCCAATCTGCCCAGGAAAATCTTAAATTTTTACTGTTGCTACTGCAAAGAGGGGGTTTTTGTATGCTTTTTTTTACCATCTTGCTAGCCCTCTTGATGCTTGCAGCATCTCCCTTGAATTGCAGGGCTCAACACTGGACATGCTGCCTCGTGCTCTTGTAGCCAGGGAAAGCATCATGTCTCCATTTCTGTTCCTGCTATCCCTGTGAGGTCGCTTTGAGGCTCATTTGCATTTTCATGGAGAGAGCACCCATAGGCTTTCATTCATACTGATACATAAGGCCTGTTACCCTTCTGTGCTCTCCTAAGTTTTAGACTTAAAAGTTCTACACTTGGAATAGGTTTTAGACTTGAGAGAGAGTGATATCTTTTTTTCCCATGGCCTTTTGTGAGAAGACATTTATTTTCATTTAGTATTTTTGCCACACACCAGTGGTCCTTTTGCTACCCTCGGGTTATAGTTTTCTGTGACCAAAACTAATTTAATAAGAAGGAAAGACACATGATTTACAGTGAGTTGTATCCACTGCTAATGAAACAGGACACAAATACATTCAAGTCCAATATTGTGAGAATTTATCTTAATATAGAAAATTATTAGAGGTAAGACACTTACTAGCAGAATATTTGGATGTTTTTGGTAGCTGTCAAAAACTTCTGAAATCTTGTTGGAGGTGGAGTGGGTGAGAAGAAGATTCACTTTTCTCATTGAAAGCAAACTGCATCTTCTCTCTATCTTGTAACAGGTTTGTGATGTCTTACTGGTAGGGAACTAAGAACCTGTAATACTGATATTTTTAAATTAAATAGGGCTTAGTTTTGTGTTCTTAAAGTTTACTAGTTGATTCTAACATTGAAAGTGCAGATATTTCTTCTTCTGCAATGACAATAGAGAAAAGATTTGATCTGGGCATTGTTTCAAACAGATAAGTAAAGAAGTTTGTTTGTTTTAAGCCTCCAGTTAAAAGCAGAAAGGCATTAGGCACACAAAGGAATGATTGGGAAGTATATGAACGGCACCATTGTTTAAATCATAGTTACACTTCTGCAAGATTATACTCTGCTTAGTCTTGGACCAAGACGAGTGAGTCCATGAATGAAAGTTGAAACACTAGGCTTTCTGATATCAGAAAAAGCCCACAAGTAAGGAGGGACTTAAATAGGCATGAAATGCTAGGCCAGGAGAGTACTTTTCCCATGTCTTTTAAAGGAGGAATATACAGATATATAAATAAAGATGACAGATTTAAAGTAACTTTTGTACCTCACCCTTCCTAAACTTCTCATTATTTGTATTGCTAACAATGTAGTTCAGCATTAGAAAATTTTAAATTTTCCTTACCTACTGTTTTTAGAAGATGCATGTACTACAAATGCTAAACTGAACTAGCATTTTTCTAATCTAAGCTAAATAGGGATGAGGCTCAGAGTCCAAAGTTAACCTGTGATTATCTGTACCATTCATGGCACAAGTTTAGGCCAGGTCAGCTCTGCCTCCATCACACAACGCCTGGGCATGGTTTGAGGTACAGCGTGAGTGTAACAGGTGGGGTGGGTAGTACTGTCTCTGGAGTGGGAAGGATTCCTTCATGTGGGTATGCTAACTTGCCATCAGGACTAAAACATCAGATTCTGGCCTAGTTTATTTACTGGTACAGATGGAGCCCTATGGTAATGTCTCCCTGTGGGGTTTTTGCAGGACTGAGATGTTTCGTGTAAGTTTCAGAAAGAACAAATGTTCTTCCTCAGTCAGCAAACAACAAAAATGCAGAAAGACCTCTGGTGTCATTTATTGGAAGACTCTGTGCATCAAGTTGTTTAGTTCACGTGCTTAGTACCTGTGAACATGCTGATGTCTGCGCAGTGTCATACCTGAAAGGAATTACTAACTAGTATCTTGAAAGAAATACAGATGTTAATTTTGGTGCAGCAGAACACTGAGGTAACTGTACTGCTTCTGATCGCAGAGTCACTTTCAGGGTATCACATACACTCTTGTGAATATTCATATAATGTATATCAACAAAACTCTTTGCCATGGCTAGTGAAAATGATGAAGCACTAGTTGATTCTAACATTTTAATAGAACTTGTTTAAATAAGTCATGATGAACTTGTGTAAGCTTGAAAAAAAAATCACCGGAGTTTGTGATGTAAGGCAAGTCGGGGAGATTGTTGTTGTTTCTCTGTTTCAGTGATTTCTATTTTATTTTCAGATTGTCTTCTTGCAATGTGGCAGGTTTGTGGAGTTTCATTCACAACATGGCCATTACTACAGAACAAGAATACCAAAATTTGGTAGAGATTTCTCTTATCACTATCCATCCTGTGACCTGTATTTTGTAGGAGCGAGGTAATAAGTGAATTATTTTGTTTCACTTTTGTTAGCAGTGTTTTCCAAGAATTAAATGAACATTAAAGTACTAGAAAAGCTAAAAAATGGAAAAAGTGGCAATTCCTTCCAGATTAATAATGGACACCTTGAAGAATAGAAAATGTGGGAAATAATTCAGTTTCCTGTGCTGTTTTAAGGCTTTTTTTCTTTGATTCTTAAACCCGGTACATCATGTATTTGCAAATTTGTATTAAAAATTGCAAGTCAGTGTACTATTCTAAAAGGTGTTTAGCATCCAAGTAAGGAAAATTAAATATTTTTTTTCTATCCTGGTTGGTATTTTATTGCTGTAAGGAGTGAGTTAAATCACATAACTGAGTTTGTGAAAAGACATAATAAAAGTAAAATGAGATCTTTATGGTTGCAAACAAAATAAGTAGAAATTTAAGATGTAGCTTAAATCATAGGAAGTTAAAATCTTGAGAAATGAGCTAATGTATCCTTTCCCTGGAAAAATAGTAGTTGGTAAGATATTGAAGTGTAATAAATATGCTTAGTGAAAATGCACATTTTTCTCTGTATTTTTAACACTGAGGTATAGATTTATCTTGTTGTAGATTGGGAATTTTGAAAATTGTGTATTTGGCAAAATTAGGCTGTGAATAAGAATCTTTACAATGCCTCGGACCTTAGAGCAGTGCTTTTCAGTATTTGTAAGAGGCAGGAGTAATTCTGGATTTTTATTTTGTAGTTCTGAAGTATACAGGCTAAATCTGGAACAAGGAAGGTTTCTGAACTCCCTGCAAACTGAAGCTTCGTAAGTTATCTGTAATGCACAACATCTATCTGCCTTCTTTCCACCAGGTGGAAGCAGACTACTAGCATGCTCACCATCAGTACTATCTGTGAACGCTGCCCAAATGCATTGCAAAGTTGGAAGGGAACATATGCCCATCTGAGACTCATTTCATTTTATGTTCTGTAATTTTTTTGTTCCAGTTTTCACGTTTAATTGAGTTTTCTTTTGTGCATATTTTAAAATCGCTTAATATGGACTTATAATAGGCGTTATATAACTTGATCTTAAGAGCATTTCATTAAAACTTTGCCATTACTGCTCAATTTAGCCATCATATAGAGATCTACCCACAGGGTATGTACTTTCCCAGACATGTCTTTGTCCTTCTGCTCTTGGAGTAGCCCAAAGAGAATTTTTATATCTTTAGCATGTGTCTGATTCTTTTGAAAACTGTACCAGAGCAGGAACTGAGCTTCTTTCATGTGGGGAGTGGTAGAGGAGAAAAACAGACTTGACTAGATAAAGTTGCTAGTTGGTGGGCAACAGCTGGTGTTCAGTGGGTAGGATAGCTTAATGGACAAAGACATATTTGGAAAGGCACAATAAGGAACTGAGCAACAGGAAAAAAAGGGGGGACATTCTGGAGTGGGAGGGATAAGGATGTAGTGTAAAATTTGGATTAGAGAGATAAGGCTTGAAGTTGTGAGAAGGTTTTGAGATGGGAGGGTTGGATGACTTTACAGAATTAGAGGTGGAGAACTTTGCGTTGAAGAAGTTGGAAAATAAGTGGTGTAAGTGGTGTAGAGAGAAATATTTATACTTTGGAAGAATTGTTGAAACACGGGGCTCTGGGTTCCCCTGTTGAAAAACAGGATACTTGGGTGAGAGAAAGGAGAAGAGACCATTCATCAGACAGAATATGCTGGAGATGTAAGCTTTAGAACATAAGTAATCAGAAAAATCTTTTGACGTAATTAAAAACAGAGAATCATTTAGGTTGGAAAAGACCTCTAAGATCATCAAGTCCAGCTATTAACCCAACACTGCGAAGTGCACCACTATACCTTGTCCCCAAATGCCACATCTATACATCTTTTAAATACCTCCAGGGATGCCCCTTCCCAGGGCAGCGAGTTCCAATGCTTGGCAACCCTTTCAGTGAAGAAATTTTTCCTAATATCCGATCTAAACCTCCCCTGGCACAACTTGAGGCCATTTCCTCTTGTCTGCTGTGTTCTTGGTGGTATGTGGTGGATATGGGCAGAAATATGTAGAATTCTTCAGGCTGGAGGGAACCTCAGAGCCCAGGCTCCTGCTCAGGGCATGGTCACACGGAATTCAGATTAATTTTCCCAGGGGTGTCTTGAAAACTTCAAAGTTGGAAATTTCCCAGCCTCTAGGGTCAACCCATTCCAGTGCTTAAATTATTCTTACAACTTAAAAATATTATCCCTGCATCCCTTTAAGTATGGGAAGCTGCTATTTTGTGGCTGTCTGTCCCTCCCTCCAACTTTTGCTTTTCCAGGCTGAGCCATAGTGTACATGACTGCAGAAGTCTTTTTAGCTGTTCATGCATTAAATTATTCTGAGGTCATTAAACTTGCTCTTTTTTTTTGTTTTAGAGAGAGTAATGTCTGTGACATAAATCCTGTACACTTCTTGTTTGCTATGGGGACGGCTGAGGTAAATGTTTGCATTTCTTCTATGAAAAGGGCAGTAGTGTTTGTTTCATTTTTATATTAGCTTGCATGAGGATAAGAAGAAATCATAAACCTAATTCGTTAATTTGATCTCATTTGCTATGTTAGATACAGATATGTTAAGATGACATTTTAGAGTGTACTGCAGATAAAATATCTGAGTTACTTGGTTGCTTACATGCTTGAGATTTTGCAGATGGAAGAGAAAATAATGTTATCTTGTTTTGCAGTGTAGCCATCTGTAGAAATTAGCCAGCATGTGTACACTATTAATCTTAGGAAAATTAGCATTAATTATTTTGATTCAGATCACATTTTAAAAAATGGAAATTAAATATGTGCAGCATGTATGTCATTATTAGAACAACTCGTGTCAACCTAGGAAATTTTGTTAATTATTCATATATTAAATAATTTATAATTTTATTTAAACATCTTTAGAATACCAGGCATCTGTTGCATACACTTGAACCATATTTTCTAAACTGTTTAGGGTAAAGTGGAGTGCTGGGATCCTAGAACTAGAAATCGAGTTGGGCTGTTGGACTGTGCTTTAAGCAGTGTGACAGCAGACACAGAGTGAGTAGAGGCTTCCTTTTCAAAGGGTGTTCTTTTGATCTTTTTCAGAAGTTTTGCTTTTAGAAATCAATCCATTAAAATGACCTGCCCGTGGTCTTCTCATTCCTAGTGTGAATAAAGGGTTTTCTTAGTCATAAAGCAGTTCTCTTAGTCACTGATCTGAGTATTAGTGGCTGTTTTTCAATACAAGCACAATAGTGCAGCTTTTTGAAGTAGTATTTCTGAGTGATACCTGTAAGTTATTTTACAATAATTATCTTAGCTATTTTTAACATTAGAAGAATGATTTGCAGCCTTTATTGAAGAATGCCTAATTATATGCATTGTGCTTTGCAGAATAGATGGTTTGCCATCCATTTCAGCACTGACATTTGATGGAGCTTTGAATATGGCTGTTGGAACATCTACTGGACAGGTAGATTTAATTTCATCTGTTCTTAGGAGATCCTGTCCTTGCATATCCCAATCCAAGTCTGTCATACATTGAGTGCACTTACTATAATGTATCTATTACTGCAAGTATTTATAAGACTATAAAGTATGTGTATAGAGTAGCAATAGTCATTCTTCAACTGTGATTTAATTTTGTCAAATGATATTTCTCTTCAGAATGCTCTAGGGACCACTTAAAATCATCATAACCTACGTGCTATATAAATTCAAATTTGCAGTTTTCTTATGACTTGAGTCAAGTATATCGGGAAGTTGCTGCCTTCATCAGTATTTTCATGGGTTTAGTAAACTAGCTTGTTCAAGAGCAGCTACATGTGTGAGAATTGTGTTTGCAATGTTACTGTATATGTCAGACAAGTTTTATTGGAGATTGTTTTTGATTAAACCGACTGCTAATGTTATTTTTTCCCAAAATTGTTGGGACTTACACCTTACATGTTAACGGTTCAGGGTCTTCCTCAAGTCCCATAGAAAATTTTGGAGATTTCTGGGATATGGGGCCTGTACTCTACTTTCCTTAACATAAGTTTCACTGAGAGAAAGTGATACTGAATCTGGAAGAGAGTCTGAAAATTTAAATCGTGTAAGAACAGCACAAGAATCTGAAAGTGAAATATTAGTAATTATGAAATACTAAGAGTCTTGAAAATGGTTTATTTTATTCAATAGAAATTAAAAAGTATTTAGAAAGATGGTGAGGTCTTAAATTTGTTATTTTTTCTAGATTGAAGCATGCTGAGGTTAAAACACATTGCCAGAATAAACTGAGTCATTTTCAGAATTTAAAATTGTTTATGTAAATCCTCTCCATATATTTAAGTAACAAAATCTCAAGTTTAGTTAAATATTTAGTGAAGATCTTGTGCGTTTGACTTCTTCATGATCTTACAATATTATAAATTTAATCTGTCTCTTATTTTTCAAGGTTTTATTATATGATCTCCGGTCTAGTAATCCATTAATAGTCAAAGATCACCACTATGGCCTGCCTATTAAATCAATTCAGTTTCAGCGTCAGTTGGATTTAATTATCTCTGCGGATTCTCGAATCATAAAAATGTGGAACAAAGATACGGTAAGTGGTTTTAGGTTGTTGCATCCAGATTTTTTATTTTGTACTTTGTTTGGGTTTTTGTTTGTTTGTTGTTTGGGGTTTTTTTGTACGGCTTGAATAAGAAAGCTGAAGTTCTGTGTAGGAAGTTGAGTTTTTAATGTGTCATAATTTACATACCATTTTGTCCTGTCTGACTACATCAACATCTGGGAAGTTATTCAACAGCTTGTCAGGTATAAAGATGTAGTCTTAGGGCGTTTTTAGCTGTTTGTACATGTCTGGCCAAGAGGCTTTCAGTGGAAGGATTTAAACACAAAAATTAGTATCTTAGCCATTGCTCTGGTTTGTGCATTTCTCACAGTGTGATTGAATACATTCAGGGTTTTTTTACAGAAAACATGTTCATTCCAATTTCCTGCTCAAAGAAGGGTTAATTTCAGAGGTAGATCAGTTAGTTAATGACCTATTAAAATCAGGTGCTGCTTATTTTCACAGAAACCTGTTCAGATACTGAAGCAGATACTATGCCTAGATCCAAATAGCAAAGCCATATTAATGGATTGTGTTGCAGTAGGCAATGTCTTTATTTCTGCCTTTTGCACCTTTTAAGTGAAATTGAAATCTCTAATTTTCATAACACTTTCAGTTTATTATGCTGTTTTCTTATCTTTCGGTCAATGGAGCTTGCACAAAATACATTACCCCAGAGATTTACAGTAATATTACTGTAACTTGGTTCGGTTTGAGGGGCTGTGTGTAGTCATTGTATTCCTTCTAAAAAACATGCTCCATCTATGCTTTTCTAACTTTATAGTGAAGCATACCAAGAGCAGTTGTAGTAGAGGCTTTTTTTCTGATTGTTTCAGGCAGTCATTTCAGTATTGTGTTGCTTCATGAACTTTCAACAGCATCCTTTTTTTTTCTGTGATCGCAAGCAGTATTTTGTAAGCTCCTCTGCAGTTAATTTTTATTGTTTGAAAGAGCAGATAAATTATTGGTTATTATTTAAAACATCTGCAGTGGCCTCTCCATTTTTCCTAGGTATGTGTATTTCCCTCGTTGAGAATGAAACACTGTAAGGTTTGTCAGGTGGCCTCTGGTAGGTAAAGGGAAGGTTCTTACTGCTGGAAGGCAAAGATAGCTTTGGACTCTTTCCCACAGTATGTTCCAGCTGGCTCCACCTCTCCCAGATGCTGGTTCCTGGTTCCTGACTATCTCTGGCTGGGAACCAACTGCAGAGGCAGACTTTGGGGTGGAGAGCATATGGCTTTGATACCAGAATAGCCCCATGCTGAGACGTGCCTTGGGGTGGGGAGCACGAGGCTTTTGTCTGCTGAGGCCCGGGTGGAGGAGGACTATTCTTAATCATCAGGGAGAGACCAGAGGTGGGTGGGGTAACAGCATGTAACTGGGAGGGAAAGAAGGGCCCAGAAAGGTAGGTGGGATTGCTTCAGGGAAAGAAAAAAGAGGAACAGGATCAAAATTTACTCTGTTCCTGTCCTTCATTTAGAACTGTGTAGGCATGTACTCTCATGCTTCAGATTATGTGGCCCAGGTCTTAGAGACTCTTCCTTTGCTGGCTGTCTTGTGTGTTGGCTTATAAGAGCACCTGTATTTTGTCTGGGTTTTTCAGACTCTGTTCCAATTTTTATTATTTTGAGAATGTTGTTTCCTGCTTTTACCTCTTTCTTAAATAACCTTTATAGCTTCAATTCTGATCTAAGCTAGATATCACTGGATGCTGTACTACTTTTATATTAAGACCTCTTTAATACTGAGTTTATAAATTATAAATAAAGTACTGAGCTATATCTCATTTCATGTAGACATTAG
The DNA here is from genome assembly GCA_013397135.1 of Pachyramphus minor. Taxonomy (NCBI): domain Eukaryota; kingdom Metazoa; phylum Chordata; class Aves; order Passeriformes; family Tyrannidae; genus Pachyramphus; species Pachyramphus minor. Next base: position 113,318 of record VYXB01002635.1, read on the forward strand.
CAGGGTGGAAGAACCAAGCTCCAAATTCAAATTCCACTCCTAATCCGTTGTTTCAACCAGTCATGCTTATCAAAGTGAAATGGTTTAAACTACCCCATTCAGAGCTGAAAAAAGTGACGGTTACACTGGCAGTGTGCCAGGAACTTACAGACCTCAGCCTGCCTTTTGCATAAAGTAAAGTAAATCTGACACATATTTTCAAGATACATGTGAGCTGAAAAATTAGAGGTGCCACTGTACATTGCTGTATCTTCAATAACCAGTAGCCTGTGCTTCCTTGTAAGAGATTGGATCAGAGATAAAATACAATACTGCGTTCCTTGTGTTTTGTTCAGATATTTAATAACATTTGATTGTTCTGCAAAATCTGTTCCATCTTTATTTCATCATGTTTCTTAGCTTCTATAATGGCTATTAATGTTTTGATTTACTGAATTTAATTATATTGTTTGGAATTCTTTATAATTTATTTTCTTCCTACAATTTCAGGGGAAAATATTTACTTCAATGGAGCCAGAACATGGTATCAATGATGTCTGCCTGTATCCAAATTCAGGTATGTTGAGTATATTAATTCTTGTTAAGTTCAAAAGGAAAAATGTGTGTTAAGCCAAGCTGTGATCTTTTTTCCTGTTTAGGTCTACTTTCCTGCTTTGACAGAGCTAGGAATAAAGGGTTACTTGCCAGTTAGTGTCCTTGTTTCCTCTGCATCTGTATTATATTGGAGCCTCTTTGCAGTTAGAAGCTGCTGTGCTGTTAATTGAGTGATTGACCTCTTTTGCTCTTTCAAATATCTCAAGTGATTCATTTCATAAGAATAGGAATTTTGGCCTATTGTCTAGGCTAAGTCCCAGATGAGTTAGAGCTTGCTTTCTAGAACTAGGAAAAATCTCTTTACAGCAAATTTAGAGATTTGATCTTTCCTTGATTTCAATACAGCACTTACTGTGCCCTCCCTTAGATTTAATAATTTAGTTTTAAGTGTGGGTTCCTAAGTGCATAGATTTACATTCTTTTTGGGACTGCTTCTGTTGCATCTCATAATGTTATGTTTAAACACGAGATCAAAACTGAGGGTCACTTTTAGCCAAGGTTTCTGGGACCTGTCTTATGAGTAAAAATATGTTACAAAGTGGTGGTTGTATGTGCATGTGTGCTTTGGTTGTACTTAAGATTGTAACTGGCCTTAATTTTCCTGCTTACTCTGATTGCAACTCTGGTTGCTGAGTACTGTACTGACAGGTACTTCCTTTTGAGAAGGCAGAACTGAAAAGAGATGAAATAAGTTAGGACCACTAGGATGGCAAAGAGCAAAATTCTTGAAACAGAGAATGCGTGTGTTGCAAGCTCTCTGCTATTATCCTAATTTTAGAGAGAGGTAGCAGTGGAGACAGAGCAACTTGGACTTTGATTCATACTAGCGGCTCAAATTTAAATTGTAGATAAGTGAGTTTGAGATTTCTAACAAGTTAAAACTTATCTTTGTCTTTTCTGCCAACTTCAGTTAAGAATGTGTTGGGTTTTTTTTTTGTAAGATGAGCACTTAAATACTGATCCCTGATGAGATGGTGGGAATTTTTGACCTTATGGAGCAGGGTACATGTTGTGTGCCCTGGTTGTACATATGAGTTCATGTGGGTGTATCTGAGTGGACTCTGCAACATGGACATAGACAAATCTGATCTTCCATCCATAGCAGCTACAGAGAGAGGTTATTGGAGCAAATTATCTTCAGCAGTTCACCCAGGTTTCACCTTTGATGAGCTTATTGGTTTGATCCAAAAGAGAACCCAGGAACAGATTAACATCCATGCAGCATTGATGATGAGGAGCTCATCACAGAGAGTAAAACAGAAATAAGTTTTTTGACAGTGTAGAATCTCTGTGTAATTTATGTTGGAAGGTACCTCTGGGAGTTGTGTATTTCCTACTCCAAGTTGGGCCGACTTGAAGTTAGGTGCAGCTTTGAAGTGTGTCAGGTTCCTCAGGTCATAACCAGTCAAGTTTGAATATGTCAAAGATGGGCATTACTCACCTATGGACGCTCTGTAGCCTCTCTGGTATGCGGACATGCCTCATGTGCTTTTGCAGAAAAGATTTTCATGCGACTGCAGGAAGAATCTTATAGCACAAAGAATTGAATGTGCATATCTCCCTAATGTTACTATTGGACGTTGCTTTTCATATGTCTGTGACCTAGATCTAGACTGTGCATTGCGGTCCTGTGTTCCACATCTCCTCCTTAACAAAGTTCTGCTTTTCTTACTGTTCTTTTGTCAACTATATCTGTAGGGGGACTGGTTGATGGTTTTTGTAAGAACTGTCACGGGATGAAAACTAGGTTGTATTTTATAGTAATATGGAGACAGAGGGGGAAAAAAGTAGAACATATTGCAGTGGAAATTGGGAGATTTAAGGTAAGGGGTTGTACATTGCATGTTTGTCATAAATACTGTTGGACCAGAATTTAAGATGTCTAGAGCCACCTCACTTCAGAATTTAAAGAATAATAATGGTTGAATATTTGAAAATAAGGAAATACTTTCATTAAGATGAGCTTGCAGTTGTGGAAAGTTGGAAATACAACATGATTTAAGTGTCCGTGTGGCTTTGGCTCAGTGCTCTTATTGGTGCCCCAACATTCTCAGAGCACCAGTGGATACATGGCATAGGAAACCCAGGAGATCTTTACCTAGCTTGTATTTTAACTCTTCATATGACACTGCTGCTCGGAAAGCCCAAATCCCAGTCTCACTCTTATGACAGTTCTAAAACGTTACAATTATAAAAAAATATAAGAAAAAGTGAAACTACATTGCAACATAAACCATTCTGAATTATTTCTGAAATAGTGAGTACTTCAGTGGACAAAGGAAGTGTTACAGATGTTTATCTGGACTTCTGTAAGGCTTTTGACACAGTCCCCGGCAGATTAGAAAGACATGGATTTAATGGGTGGACTGTTCAGGGCATGAAGGATTGGATTGATAGTCACTACACCAGAAGGTGTAGTGGTGAACATGATGAGGTCAGTGACAAGTGGTGTCCCTTAGGGATCCGTGTTGGGACCAGCATTATTTAATATCTTCATCAGTAACACAGACAGTGGGATCAAGTGCACCCTCAGCGAATTCGAGTGCTGCTTTTGACACACCTGAAGGATAGGAGGCCATCCAGGAGGACCTGGACAAGCTTCGAGAATTGGGCCTTTGGGAACCTCAGGCAGTTTAATAAGACCAAGTTCAAGGTGCTACACCTGGGTCAGGGAAACCCCTGGTATCAATAGAGGCTGGGGAATGAATGGGTCACGAGCAGCCCTGCTGAGAAGGACTTGGAGGTGATGGTGGATGAGAGGCTGGACATGAGCTCGCAATGCATGCTTGCAGCCCAGAAAGCCAAATGTGTCCTGGGCTGCATCAAAAGCAGTGTGGGCAGCAGTGTTTCTGCCCCTCTACTCTGCTCTGGTGAGACCCCACCTTGGGTCCTCAGCACAGGAAGGATATGGACTTGTTGCAACAAGTTCAGAGGCCACAAAAACAATCAGAGGACTGCAGCACTTCTCCTATGAAGAAGACAGGCTGAGAGAGTTGAGAGTCGGTGTTGTTCAGCCTGGAGAAGAGAAGGCTCTGCAGAGACCTTATTGTGGCCTTTCGGTGTTCAAAAGGGGCTTATAAGAAAGATGGGGACAAACTTTTTAGTAGGGTGTGTTACACTAGGATAAATGGTTTTAAACTAAAAGGGAGAAGATTTAGACTAGATATAATGAAGAAATTCTTGGTGGTGAATTGCTGGCAGAGGTTGCCCAGAGGAGGTGGTGGATGCCCCATTCCTGGGTGGCGCTCGGAGCAACCTCATCCTGTTGAAGATGCCCATGCTTGTTGAGAGGGGGAGTTGGACTAGATGACCTTAAAGGTCCCTTCTGAACCAAACTGTTCTATCAGTTATGGTGAACTGTAGATCAGTATACTGTGAATTGTTCTTTTTTTGGTGGGAGCTTAGTCATAGTTGGGGTTTTTTTAACTAAACTATTTTACCAACCAGCTTCCATATTACTACCTTTCCCAGGGAGCAAACCCTTGTGTGTATTTGACCAAACTACATGACGACAAACTTCAGTGGATCTTTTAATAGTTTTGAATATCTTTCTCTAATCAAACCTGGACAGAATGGGGCTAGGGGGAAAAAGGTTTACCACTTACTGTGTGGCCTTTAGCCATCCATTTAAGTTGCAGAATATAAATAAAATGTGACACCTTCTTCAGTGTATAGAAATCTGTTCCTCCTTTGTTTCAATTCCAAAGTCTGGTTTTGTCCTCCTTTAATTATTGGTAGAAGACTCTCAAAGAGGAGGTTTTCCCTTTACTGTCATCTTTGAAGCACCTGCAGAATTAATTTCTGTCTTTATTTCTAGTGATTCATATTCAGTCAATGGAACAATGCTTTGTCTCATGAAACAGTAGTGAGCATGCTGTTAAGGGAGTATGTAACCTGTATTCTATATACTATACTGTTGTACTCTGTGTGTGTGTATATAAATACATATATATGTATATACTATAAATTCTTGCTTTTTCCTTAAATTGCCTGCAATTCTTTCCACATATAGTTTTAGCCTCAGTTTGATGACTAAGCTTGCACAAATATCTTGATTTGCCGGGAAAGCAAGACCCCTTTTTTCTGACATTTTAAGTCCAGCTGCATTGTGTATTTATAATAAAAGGATTAGGTAGGAAGGATTACTCCACCCATGTTAATTGCATTCCTCTAGTTGGGTGTAAATTATATTTCTGCCCTCTGGGTGTGTAGTAATTGACCCAATTATTCATAGTCTCAGTGGCATATGCTACAGTTCTTTCAGATGAGAGCGTTATCTAATTTGATGGCTCTTTTCTTCTTCATATTCAATCTCTTGTATTACCTGGTGATTGGCTTGGAAAGGTTTTTATCAGAAAGACAAAATTGAGATAAACATAAAAGTATCTGCCAAATGTACTTATTACACTTTTATGTAGAAGGAAATTGAGAGTATTTCTGATTTTGAATTGACGTGAAGTCTTGTGCCAGCAGGACATTTTCCACCGATTTTAATATTTCTACATTAGTTTTTTTATATTCAAATTTATATTTTTTTATATTCGGTACTTAAAAACTTTGTTCATGGTGTTTCTTGGGTATATTCAGAGATATTTCAAGTTTTACATTTGCCCTGGTTGGCTAATATCAGTAAAATTACTTCTTTTGAAGCCATAGTATCCTGTCTCTCATTTTGTGTTGAGAAGGTGCTGTTGTCTTGATTTCCCAAGATAAAATATGAATGAAGGTGTAAACCATTTTGTGATTTATGGCTTTGTTTAGACTATGGGTGTGTGTTTAAAAATAAAACAAAAACCCTAAACCCTCATGTATTAGTAGTGCAAGTTTATGCCCAAGAAAGGTTTTAAGTGCAACACTAACTGGGTTTGCTCTAAACAGTATTATGGGGTGAACTGTTTAAAATTGTTATGAAAATTGTCAACCCACATTTGTCAGGGCTTAGTGTTGCTTGAAGTGGTGCTGAACAGTTAAGATAGAGAACAAAGGGGAATGAATATGTAGGATAATGAAGCTTTGTTAGTTATGCTGCTATCAGACATTTCTTTCCATGGTATTTGATGCAACAATTCATTATAGGTCTCAATTAATGTTCCATTATAGGTCTCAATTAATGTTGCATTGCACTCCAAGAATATGTACTGTATTAGCTTTTTTTTTTTAAAGTAGAGTTATCCTTTTATGACCAATATTTTTAAATGTGGAAATCTCTTTTTAGGAATGCTAATGACTGCCAATGAAGCCCCTAAAATGAATATCTATTATATACCAGTAAGTAACACAAATTGTTGCCGATACTGCTCTTTAAAGACACAGGTTTTTTTGTGCCATTTAGGTATTTTTGTTGAAAAATTACTTCTGCAAATTTACATCTACACTCTTTGACCTGTCGCGATAAAGTAAATTTAGGTTAACCATAATTTATTAATGTAACATATTGATTTGCTTAAAAAACAGCCTGTAATTTGCCTTTTGCAACCAGTTCCAAAACTGACTAGTGACCATAGAAAAGTCCAGTGGAGCTTCACTGGAAAAAATAAGGGTTTTGATAGCTGATCAGAAAAGAACTCCTAAATAGGGACTGTATTTTTCAAAATAATAATTTTGCTTTTTTGTGAAATATTTCATTAGTGTCTTCAATATGTGGTATATAGTGACAGATTTATAGCAGTAAATATTCTCTCTTCTGACAAAGAAATGCTATTGTGTGGCTTCAGTTATTGCTCTTGGCTGTAGCTTCTGGTCAATGCCCTACTTCAACTGCGGCTTTTCACTGGATAAGCTCTTCACTTGAAAGGCTTAACTGTAGGTTTAACTGTATATTATATCTCTGCAGATTGGTTTTAGGGAGACTTAACAGCAAGCCTTCTGGTGTTAGGGAATGGTACAGAAAATTACACCTGTGTTTCACTCGTGGTTTCATTTCTACAGTGCATTCTCTAGGGTTTTTTTTGTCCTGGTAGAAGATAAATAATAGCATACCTATGTAAATGTTACACAGAAAATAACTGACCAGACTCTAAAAATACATACACTTCTTCTTAAGTAATTTTTGCATTCTGGACAAACTGTAAAATTTATTAATATTGAAATATATATTTAAATGCATTTTAAATTAGCCAAAAAGTCTTCTTTCACGTAATTGGTTTAAAATAATTCAAATTAATTTTCTTTAGTTCGTGTCTGTGTCATCCTTTTGCCACCTCCACCATGTATGATCTTTCTTACGTTTAACCTGGAAATTCATCAGTTTACATTTCTCTTTGTACAATAGACACTATATACCTGTTGTATATACGTGTCCAAACACAACAGTATACCCCTCTAAACAATTCTACAGTCTGGTTATATTTACTTATTAGATTTTTGCATTTAAAGAAAGGTAAAACTTTATACATGAGTTCTCTGTTTATGTCAGATTGTTCTTTGGATATAAATTACCTATTTCTCTAATTCATCTCTAACCAACTTAAATCTTGTAAACTGATGCTGTTCCACGCTTCAGATAACAAAGGGGGACAAGAAGTATTTATGACAAAGTATTAGCTGTAGTTAGAAGCTGAACACTTTATTTGCTTGACCCTTTGTAAGATTGAGAGAGTAGTTTTCCAAGCATTTTTTTTAATCTGTCGTCTTTTTAATTAATGGGCTGGGGAAAACAAACTCCCATATTTTCACAATATGAGTTTTTTAGAACTGGAATGGACTAGTTTAAGTTTCAGTTTAAGTAATTCAGATGGAAAAAGCATTCCTTCTGTCACTAAATGTAAGGTTCAACTTCTCTCTGAAAATTGTGCACTGAGATTTTTTTAAATGCAGGTGTGCATGATACATGAACTCAACAGCTATAGTACATTAGAGGTACATATATAACTTTGCCAGAAAGTTATTTCATTGTCTTGATTGTCACCAGTGATGAATGTTTGTTAGAATTTGTTCAAGCTAGTACTATTTTGACCATTTTTGCACATATTGTAAGTCAAAATGAAAAATACTTATTTTTTGCTCTCTCAAAAATCTCACTCTCGTAGAATCCCCCATGAATACTGAATTCGTGTTTCTGGAGTCAGAGAAGTAGTAAAATAAAAGCACTCCATGATCTCTAATCATGCTGAGAGACATTGTTGCAAACATGAATACTGACTAATACTATCTAGTATTTTTGCAGCATGCAGGCTATTACAATGAAGATTATCATAAATCTTTCCTTAAACCATCTTCCTTTGTCACCATTCTCTGTTTATTGGTACCTGAGTCTGCCTAAACCTGTTGGGATCATACCTTTTCATGAGTTTTACGTTCACAGTGACACGAGTATACAAATGGACCCAAATGATGAATGTTAAAGCATAAATCCAAATAGGAGTTCATTTCTGAAATATTGTTGTGTGCAAGAAAATTTAAAATTCAGTTCAAAAGCTACTGCCCAGATTAAATTTCCTTTTTGGATAACCTAAACTTCTCCCGTTTGTGTCAGTTTTAAGGGTGCTAAAGATACTTTAAATACTGTCATAGTTGACAATCTATAGTTCATTCAAAATATTTAATACTTATTTCAGAAAATAGAAAAGTTACGTGTAGTGAGAAGGAGTTACTATGAAATAGAGGCAGAAATCTCACACTCTAGTCTGACTTTTTTACCCTGTCTGCCTTTTTACAGGCAAGACTGAAGGGGCTGGCATAGACAGTGCTGTATAATTGAAGGGTTTTTTACTGCATTTCCTAAAAATCAAGTATGTAGCTCTCTAAATCTGTTTTTGTTGGCAGTTTTGGGTTTTTTTAATCTACCTTTGTAATGAAGAAAATATAAAATGGGGCAGTTGTGTCAGTCTTAAACTGCTCCAGGGCATTTGTTATTAAGGAAAACTCAATGTTATTAATGTGTTCATGTTACAGTTTTATTCCTTGATCTTTTGGGCTAGTTATTTGAGCTCAGAGATGCACACCTGTCCTTTCTGTGTCAGTAGATTATTAATACATGGGTTTTTTCCATCCTTGGAAGACTTTGTAATTTCCCTGCACTAACAAAGATGAGTTTAATTGAATGGGTCTTTGGAGCAAAACTTTAAAGAACCTGATCTCTTTTCATGGTCTCATTTTCTGGCCTTTTCTAAGAACTAGGATTCACATTTTTTTCAACTAGTAACTTAATTTTCTGTTTGTTTGTTTACTTTGAGGTAGACATGTATACTGCTAAAACTGTGTCCTCTGTCTTTGAGATGGTGACAAGAATTGAGTTATAAGTTTTCCTGAATTCCACAACAGAATAAATGCCTGGGGGAAATGTTACTACTGTAAAGGACAGTTGTGTTTCTTGGAAGTACTTTTGTGTAAATAAAATCCATTTAATTGCCCTAGCCCCTCGTTGCTCTGTAGTGCTAGTAATTATTCTCTTGCTTTACATCTTCATTGGAACAGCTACGAGGAGTTGCCATGGCTATGGTCAAGGAGGATACTTAAAATCACAAATATGTGGTGAGGTGCTCTACTTAAGAAAAATGCAGATGGGTGCAGACAGACCCAGCATCCTCTGTCCTTGATTAAAGTTGGCCAGACAGTGTAGCACTGTGCCCAGCCTAATATACCCTGCTTCTCAGCAGGTTTTATTGGTGTGGGCACAGTGCTGTGCTAACACAGCTACATGACTGCTGAACTAGAGCTGGCTCGTGTCTGGCCAGCTTGGAGTATGGTCTGACTGAGCTCATGTCTGACTGAATTATCTGTGTGCATGTGCCCATTCTCTCCATTGTTAATGCCAAGGCTGAATTTCCATTTCAAAACCAAAAAATTACTCTCTTGAACTTTAGGATTATAAAAGATTTGACAGTGGGTATCATAATATTGTCTGTAAGTGAAATCGCATCAGCTTTTCCTGAAGAGTTTTTGTCAAGATAGGTATGACAATTAAGACTGGGAATATCTGAGAATACTATGCATTTCTTATAAAAAAAGTAAAAAAATCACTGCAGTTGTTCCTTTTCTGTGCAAAACTTTTAGTAGAGGAAATAGAAGGTAATTTTTTTTTTTTACTAGAAAGGACAGCAGGTTTGCTTTTAAATAGCAAGAGGTTACCTTACATAGGTAGACAGTGCAGAGAGAGAGCAAAAGCCAAATTGAATCTGACTGTTAAAATGAAATGATTGTTTTACATAGGTAACATCTTGAGTGGCTTACCTTAGAGACTTTGTTTTGTTTTATATTTTGGGCTTTAATGAGGGCAAGTGCTTCTGACTGGAATTGGGCTGTTTGCCAATAGTTTAATAGCTAACTTGCAATTTATGCAAACATTTGGAACCTACATCATGCCAGCTGGCTTCCTGGTACATCACTTTGATGTGTGCCTCAGGAAGGTTGAAATGAAAGTTGTGTGTGCCTTGGGATAGTTTTTAGATTACTGACTCAGAAACATAAGTTGAGTCAATGGTGCAACCTGGTCCTGGCCAAAGAAGTGAAAAGAGGCTGAAGTTCCACTGACACATGGTGGTCTACTGGCCTGGGATCTAAGATGAGTCAAATTCTCTTTAAGTTTAATTAGGGCTGTCAGCTTCCATGACATATAATGTTCTCTTTTCATGTTGTACAGAAACCCCCCTACATGTCAGCTCCTGGATGCTCTGGGTGGAAAACAAGGGGCACAGATGTTTCTCTGATTGTTTACTACTGGTTACATGAACATGTCTGATCTTAGCACAGACACTGCAAATCAGTCCTGTCTCCTTTATTGGGCTTGAAACTTTGGGCTACATTCTGAAACTGAAACTTGCGCTACTCATTAGGCTGTTAAAAGAAGAGAGCAATTAAGCATGTAATTAATTGAGTGTAATATTCTGTGTTCTGGATTTTTTTTGCTTTCCTGCAGTCTTGGCAGAACATTCCCTGTTGAGGCTAGAAGCAATGTACTTTTGGTGTAGCAAAGATATTAAGCTCTTTAAGAAAAAATAAATCCTGGAGCATCTCTGGCTTCTTTTCAGGTGGTTTTGGAAAATCATTTGATACCCCAGCACTCTTATAGTTCAGGGCTGTTGGAGTTATAAACTGGAAATGTTTCAAGAGCAAATATTTCTTACCTACTCAATGATTGAGTTTCTCCAAGAGTATGAGGAGTCTGGTTTCTAATACAATACCCACTTAGAATATATGGATCTCTTTATGGCTAGAAATATTATTAATTTTGTCCACTTCAAATTGGGTGGCTCTTCAGTTAAACCAGCTATTCCTGGTACGTTTTTCCTTTCATACGTGATATTTCAACTAATTTAATTTTTTTTTTAATACTCTTCTAGCCTTGTTTAATTACTCTCAATCACCATCTTTTTGTTTTGAATATGCCTCAAAAATGCTTATTCTTTTAAAAAAAACCCATATTTTCCCTTAGATTTAGGAAAAAAAGTTTTAGAAAACCTTAGAAAAACTAGTTTTTCATTAGTAATTAACCCTGAAATAACATAATCACAGATTAAGGCAACAACTCCTACTAGCTAGGAAAAGATTTAGGACTAGAGATACTAGAGAATGAGATTTTGATTTCTTTTAGGGTGTTTTCATGTCTTCTGAGTGACAGTATTAGGTCATTCTGCATTATTGCTGCCCCAGATGTCTTGAAGTTCATATGTTGAGGCTCTGTTTTCTAGAAGACAGTTTTCAGAAGGCAGTTGTTCATCTCCTTCAGTACAGCCCTTACATAAGAAGATTTCGGTAAAGTGCAGAGCAGCAATGAAACTGGTTTGGGCTAAGAGATTTTTTCTATGCTGAAACAATATATAGTGTAGAAAAACATTTCATTCCCTGGGGGGAAAAAAAAAAACCTGTAAAATAAAAATATGGTACTTATGACGTAGAATGGAAAATGTTGGTCTTAACCTTAGTTTGCTCATTTTTGAGAACTGAAATGACTGGAAAGCAGGGTTGTTATGAAGCAGTGTATTATAGTTGTGCTTTGGGGCTGCCAAGTGTCAAAATAAGAAACTTCCATTAATAAAAAGACACTAGAGTACATCTTTGGCCTTTAAGCTAATTATGAGTTTTGATATATCAGTCTTGTAGAACTGTGTTTTCCATCCAGAACAGTCTCATCCTTCACACAGAAAATTGTGCAAACAATACAAAAACAATGTCTGATGAATGATACATTAACTATCTCACAGTATTTACAAGCATAGGAAAAAAGTTGTTTATCTTCACAAGCAGAAATGCGAGCTTCCTTCTTTTAACCTAAACACTTTCAAACTGAAAAATAACATGCTGAACTTATTCCCAGCAGAGGATATCCTCTATTTCCCATGTGCTGGCTGAGACACACTTATCACCTGTATATAGAAGGAAAACACCAATGTGCAGTAATCAGGAAACAATTTTTGATCTTCCTGTGAAACTTGTTTTAGATATTTTTTGGTGCTGATGATATAGTAGTTCGACATCATGTATAGATTGTGAAGGTGTATGAACCCTGTTCAGTGCTTTTGTAGCTGATAGTGTGCTAGGCAGCACTTTCATTTTTTTTGAACAGACAGCAGCATGGTGACTGTTAAGTCCATACTTTCTTACATCATACCTTTCACAGAGCACAGAAGAAAACTCTTAAAAGCAGAAGTTGTATGGAATTTTATCAGGTTATTGCTCTGACTGCTGATAGAAGACTCATATGGTTTTTCGTGTTGTGACTGTTTCTTGAGCAATTGGTAGTTGTGGACCCTCTGTTCTTGAGTTCCTATTTTAAGAAAACGGGTTGGGGGGGGGAGTGTGCTCCTTTTTTTTAAGCCCTGATTATCTTAAAGCTATTTCTGAAGTTGCACATGTTCTTTCCTTTGGGCCATCTATTCTTTATTTCATTTCTGAAAATTTAGAGGTGCAGCTGCCTCGCTTCAGTCAGTGAAGAGAGAAGCAGTCACAGATAATGAAAAGATGTAATTGCAAAAGGAAGTTTTGTACTGTACTGTGGTCTATTAGCATGTAATAAGAACTAGTGTCTTTATTAGCTTTTGAATTAGAAAAGACAAAGCACATGAGAATTTTTCTCTGTGATAATTTCAACTAAGTCTTCATTTTATTATATTTGAAAGCAGGTGGTTATCTATATTGTCATCTTCTGTGCTGTAGTCAGTAGTGAACCAAATGTGTTGAGTTATGACTGTTTGATGCAGAAATAGTAAGATCTATGAAGACTTAAGATTTCTGTCACAGAAACCTGAGAGGTAAATAAAACATATATGAAAGCTTTCAAATATTTATTTGAAATGTTTCTTACTCAAAATTATTTCATAAGTTATATAAAGTTTCTTTTCTCTAGCATTACAGTCTGTAAAGAGGTTGGTTTATGCTGAGCTTATCTTCATTATCTGTCTGGAGTAGCTGCATGTTCCCAACAGGTAGTTGCTTTTCCTTCCTTTTGTGTTGTCTGGCAGTAGTTGTATAAACTCTCAGAGAAGTCTTCCTCCCAGGTTTGCAAAAAGCAATTAAGCTGCAATGGCAGGGAGTTATTAGAAGCTCACACATTCCTAGATTTCCAGTAGTTTGTCAGTTAGGTAAGGTAGGCATACAGCTGGATTTGCCACTGTCTTACATCTGTAGTGTCCCTCAGATTTCCCTAAAGTATGGGTTATTATACGGAAGTACAGTACAGTCATTTAAACAAAACTTGAAGATATTTACACTGTGTCATTCCTTGGCATCTGGCTTGTACCATAAAAGCCCTGCTGTTCCCAGCCACTTAAAAGCATGAGAGGCAAGACTCACACAATGTGGAGGAATTTACCTGTCCCATCAGAGAAATGGAGAAGGAGACTTGCTGGGACTTTCCATTTCTGGCTTATTTTTGGTGTTTCTTACTTGTTAATTTTGCCATCAGAGGCTATTGTATACATGCTAAAATTAATGCATGTGTTATTCGCATCTCTCTTAGTAGTGGAAGTTTTGTTCGTTGATGGTCTATGCCCTTAGTATTGCAAGAAATGCCATTATGGTTTGAGAAACAGATTTCTGAAAGTATTGAAACAGTTAGAAGCTGTGTAGAATTTCTTTCCTTGTTTAAAAGAAAGGCCAAGGCAGTTACGAAGTTTGCTACTTGCCATTACCTTTTCTGTCCCCCTTGCACTCACAATTGTAAATGCAGGGAGCTTTGTGAGGAATTTGCACAGTATTTAAGTAATTTACCTAAGTGTGTCTGTTTTTACAGCAGATATGCTATAGAAGCTGCTGTATTAGAATAAGAACAGACTTTCAGTATCTTTTGTTTAATTTCTAGCTGATATTTTTGGGAGAGTGCTTGAAGCAGGTCATGGAATAAGAACAGACTTTCAGTATCTTTTGTTTAATTTCTAGCTGATATTTTTGGGAGAGTGCTTGAAGCAGGTCATGGAATAAGAACAGACTTTCAGTATCTTTTGTTTAATTTCTAGCTGATATTTTTGGGAGAATGCTTGAAGCAGGTCATGCTTGTAACACATGACTTCATGTGAAAATAATGGGTTCTTGTATTTCAAGTTTCAATCTGTTTTTCTGACCTCACATTCTGAACTCCAGTTGTCTAAAGATCTGAAATTTGTAGGGAGTTGGAATGAAAGATTCTTAGCAATACTGATGAAGTGTTTGGTTTATGTATATCAACATGTCAGAATATGATAGGGACATTGGTGAAAGCATCACTTCTTACTCTTAAAGCCACGGCTGGTATGTCACAGACAGCTTGAGAAGTGTCTCTTTTTTGTCCTGTCTTGTGAGAAAAAGAGCTATTCTGGTAATCTTCTTTACAATTTTAAGGAGTAACTTTATTTGCTGAGAAATTATTTGCTGTTCCTATCTCAAGGGCATTTTTTCCCAACATTATTACAACTGGACCATTGTCTCCTTCAAAAGATGATGACTTGAGCAAGAACACTCACAGTGAGACCAGACCTGTGACTGGTTAACTGACTGTACTACCTGTCAGATCAGAGAATATGAGATTTAAAAAAAAAAAAACCCTGCCACTATAGAGCCAAACTGCTTTAATTAACTATCTGATAACTACCAGGCCAGAAAGATGTAGCATCTCATTCCTAGAAGATGCATTCAAGTTCCTGCAGCAGTTTTTGTTTAACACTGGGAAGATCTTAAAAGCAACATTTCCTTTAACATGCTCTCTAAGGAGTAAAACTTCGAAATAGTTGAATTGGCAGCTTCCATAGTGCAGTGAAAGGTAGGAAAAGCAACTATTCAACCTCACTGATTAATGAATCTGCCAAAAATGTCTGGATGTGGTGGAGTTAGGATGAGAGGAAGAGCCAATTCATTGTACAGTTCAGTGAAATTTATGAGTGTGTGGGCTGAAAACCAACTGCAGTGCTATTGTCAGCAGTATGCCAAAAAGAATGAGTGTGCTATTTAGTCTCTTTTGATCATACCTGTGTTCCAGTGAGCTACTTGATGTCTGTAAAAGCACCAAATCTATACTGTATGATGTAGAGTGATTGAAAGCTTGAGATGATGAAAAATATATGGGAGATTTGTTTGGAGTTTATTCCCCAAACCAATTTAATTTGTAGAATTAAAGATTTTTATTCAATACATTAAATAGAATTACTCATGAGATTAACAGGGCATAATTGGAGTTGATTGTACAGCATTCACAGGAAGAAAGAAGATTACAAAAGAATGGCACAATTCAAAATGACAAATTGTTTGGAGCACATTGGTTGCTAAGGTGAATGCTGTATATAGAAACGTAGTGGATAGAAACATAACAGGATAATGTGATTCCAAGGCTCCTTTCTAAAAAGAGCTGATCTCCTGTGCTCCCTGAAGTTCTTGGGCTGTGTATGATTGAAGGTCAAAAGCATAGAAACAAGAACAAAGAGCTGCAGCTTTTCATGTCTGCAGAGTAGAAATAATCCATCTGTTTTTTGAGAGTTACCAATTGCAATTGATTTAATGTTAACTCTTAACAAGGTGCAACGAGGCATTCTTTGTTCTCTTGACATTTCAATGCATCTAGATGGAAACTTTTCAAAGTTACTACATATTGAGATCTGTCTAATTCTTAAAATTAGAGAACAAAACATTGAAAACAGTACTCTTCAAATGAATAGTAATTAATAATTCATGTAATTGCATTAATTAAACTTGGCTGTACAATTAGGGAGCTAATTATGTTTAAAATGCAATTGCACATTTCAATCACTGTCCACACCCTGGGGATCACCCTTCTTTTCCCCCCCCTCCCTCATTAGACCTTCTGTAATCTTCTTCCTCTGTTAAATGGAGTGCTTGAAGCTGAGAATATGTATGCATAGATGTGCATTTGCTTTCTTCAGCAGACATACCCTGTTAAAGCTTTAAAATGCTTTATAATGTGCCATTTCATTAAACAAAAAAAAAATTTGTTATTATGTGTCTCTCCAGGTAATTATTTTTGTCTCCTAGAGGTAAATATGTAGGTGAAGTCATTAAGTCATATGTATAAAATATATTTAATTTAAAGAAATTATTGTCTAGAAAATAAGTACTTTAAGTTTCATTTTTTGGTTTAGTTTTTTAATGGGAACAGAGAAATGGAGGAGCTTCCTTGTATCATGTATCATCTTATCACAGGCAATCAGATTGTATTATCTTGAATATTTGAGATTTATCTGAAAATTAGTTTTTAGTTGTTTCCCATTATCTCCATTTAAAAGTCTGGTCAAGAGTAGCTTTCCTCCGATGCTTAGCTAACCTCTAATTTACAGTGTTACTGTGACAACTTCCTACATATTTATTCTTGTGGAAGTGGTACCATCTCAGAAATCCTCCTTGCAGCCTCTCACTGTACTTGCTACACTTCCTATTCACATATAAGGGAGTTGTACAAAAGGTCTCCTCTCAGTCATTAGTAATTTTACACAATACACTGTAGCTAGAGCTCTATTGAAGGCCTTAAAAATATGCTATTTTTGTTGTAATTACCATTATTCAAATGGCATGGTAATCAGTGATTTAATTAGTACATTTTTGCTACCGGGAAGTGGTCTTAGTCTAACTTAAAATCTATAGAAGGTACCACAATAAAGTGTTGGAAGATTTTTTGAAAGAAGGTTTTACTTCTAAGATACAAAAGAGAAGTGATATGATGTATTTTCACGCTTTTTTGTTACTAACTGCATAACTATGGTATGGCATCATACGGCATTAGAGGGTTAATTTTTGTGTAACTGAAGTTTCTGTGGAAATGTGTGTTGCTGTCTCATACAGCCATGGCAAATAATACTTCTGCTTTCCAAACTTCTGGAACTGTTTGGCTGAGTGATGTCCACATATATTAACTTAGTCTTCTAGAGGGAATTCAGACAGTCTAAACTTCTCAAATTCTAGTGAATTATTTTCAAATCTGATTAATGCTGTCTGTGAACATATTGCATATTTTTGATTGCTGAAATACATCAATGAAGACTGGGAAGGGTTTTGGCTGTTTGAATCTTAATATATTTTGACATCTTGTTTACTGCTGAAGAGTTTGTCACCGCCTTGTATGAAATCTTCCAGGGAATTCCTATTTAACATCCTGAAAAATAGTTTTTAGAACCTGTCTTTGCTCCCTGAGAAGAAAAGAGCCAACGGTTCAGTGTACTCCTGGAGAATTGGTCTCAGAAACCTTCAAACAGATACTTAATGATACTTGTCATTTAATTTAAATCTCTTTACATCAGACTGGAAGCTTCTGTGCATTCTGGGCTTAAGTTGTTGAGCATGCTTAATACTAGTTGGAATTAGGGCAGTTTTTCTATGGCTCTAAAAACTCTGCAGAGCTGGCTGTCAAATTGTAGAGTGGCATTTTAAAGTGTACAAGTGTCTGGCATTCCAAAGTGAAGATAAGGAACATCTGTCATAGACTGGGAATATAATACATATGTTGTCCTGGAGTTCATTAATTTCAGGGGAATTATAGACCAATGACAAGATGGTATTTTCTATAGAAGTGCTCAGGAATTAGGCATGGCTGTAAGAACATTGCTGTACCATGTAAGATTTGTGGTGCTTACAAGATTATAAGAACAAACATCTTGTAGAATAGAATACAAAGAGCTGTGATTTTTGAAGTTATTTTACAATATTTAAAAAATAGTTTTCTGTCAACACTTTTCCCTTTTTGAACAGTTTGGCCTTGTACTTATCTCTGATAGTTGTACACTAGGCTACTTGCCTTATTTTGTATTTTCTATGTCTAAAGTTAAAAAATATTCTAACGTGTGCTAAGAAAAATTAAACATTAGATAGTACAATACAAATAACTATGAAGTCCACATTTTTACTTCTTGTGGCTTAGAATAAGACAAAAGGCAGTGGAGAGGTTTGTGTTAGTGGTGTATCGTAGTGGTAAGTTTGTCCTCGCTGTGGGGAGGAGGGGGCCAGCATGACCCAGCTGCCACTCTGTCTTGTGGTGTGGTGGTGGGACACTGTGGGATAACTTCAGTCACCTCATGGGTGCTATTTCCAGTTGGTGTTTTTGTATTGTTAGGCAAAAATATTTTCAAAGCAGCCTTCTTGACTTTGAGCAGCAATTGGCAGAAATTGTCTCAAGAAGCAGTTATTCACAGAAAACAGAGTAATAATGAGGACAGCAAAAATACTGGTTTGATCATTGTTGGTGAGGTGTATTTCTGTGGCCAGGTTTTGATAACTGGAAGACTACCAGGGTGGCATCTGTGAGAAGGTGCCAGAAGCTTCCCCCAGGTCCAGCAGAGCCAATGCCAGTCAGCTCCAGGATGGATCTGCCCCTGGTAGATTTGTACTTTCCCAAGCCAAATTGCCAAGTATATTAATTGACTTATCCAACCTCCACAGCTTCCTGGCTGTTCTGGTGATTTTAGCAGGGACTGCACACCAGGCTGAGGTGGTGCCAGTGCGGAGTGACAGGAGTTCCAAGAGGTCCTGAGTGGTCCCACCTGTGCTGCTGCGTGCCTGCTGTATGGAAACTCATGATCTGGGGGAGGACAGGACAGTTTCACTTATCCTGCCATGTCCTTGGAGGCCCAATGCAGACCAACTCTCTCAGTTGTTGCATTTGTACCTAGGCACAGGAATAGTGGAGCCTGCCATATCAGAGTGCTCTTAGTATCCTGAGATTGCTGGTGCTTGACAGTGGAGCATTACACTCTGGAGTTAATATGTAGTAGCAGTTGCATTCTGCACAGAATTATTTATGAAAAAGAAGGGCATTGATTGTTTATGATTTTGTCAATGTGGCTGGTATTGGGGTTTTTTTTGTAGTTTTAAATTTCTTCGTAAGCTTTAAAAAACGTTCCATTTTAAAGTGCAAAGCAAAGCTCCTAAGATGTTCTGGAATAAGTAGGCAAGTGGTTTCACTGGGGTGGGAAAGAGGGAAAAATGTAATCAAATATGCAGACATCCTTGTAGGGTTTTCCTTTCTGTCAGTTTGCATGTAAAATTTAAATAATGGTTGGACTTTCTATTTTTTCCTGGTATTCTGCCACTGGTTTTTTTCCATTAGTTATCTCATTTCCCCCACTTTGTTTTCTGTGATCTGTTCATCCAGCTTGCTCCACAGATTATAATGATTAATCAGGTTTTTAGCTTGTGTTTCATGGCACAGATTAGGTCCAATGAAAGGTTTTACTCTCAACATCAAGTTTTGAGTGTAGGAATACTTGGAACAGTGAGTGGAGCTAAGCTGAAGAGCAGATAAACTGTTTTCCCTCATTAGTGAGACCTTCTGCTTTAGTTACTTGTGCTAAGATTTCCACCAATCAGGATCCCATTGGGGATTACCCTGACTGGTTGCATTGGCCTGAGTTCTGATGAGTAACGTGTGCTTTGTAAAGCTTGAGCAGATGGTGTCATAGATGTGGAAGTGAAGAAAAGGTTTATTGGAGTGATAGAGGTCTTCACATGATGTGTCGGCAGGATGGAATGAAGGGGAACTTTAATGGGAATGGATGTGAGTTGAGGATTCTCTGATCTCTAATAATCTTCAGCAGAGAAACTTAAATTTTCTTATGAGAGAAGTCTTGTTTAGTTAGTGAGCAATTTGATTTTTTTTTTTTTTATGAGAAGGACAAATGTCTTCATCTAAATCAAAACTATAGGTAAACTTAAGGGAGAGAAGGGTCCTTCATCCCAGTCATGCTTTGATAATCTAGTAATGAAGCACAGATAACTGATTTCTTGAGTGGCATGAAGCCTTGTAAGAGATCTGGACTGCTTTAGCTTGGCATTTAAAGAAGTGGATTTGAGGGGAAAAAAAAAGTTAAAATCTGGATGGAGACAAGATGGAGACAAAAGCTTCTGTAATGTTGGGCAAGAAATCAATCTGAATGTTACATATCATTTATTCCTGGAGCAGACATGGGGATTTGGTTACTTAAGTAGGTAAAGTGTTTCCTGTTAGTGACATCTTGGGTATTTCCTTGGAAGCTCTTAGTAATTGAAATTAAATATGCAGCACTGTAAAACAAAGTGCAATTTTTCATTTGGCTTGTAATGGTTTTCAGCTAGGGCTGAAATCTTAGGAAGATAAATTATATTTAATACAGAGACAATAGTGGGCTAGAAGAAAATATTATTGTATAGAGTGTTACAGGCTGGAATGATTAGAATGTTACGGTCTAGAACACAATTTTGCAGTTTTTGTGTGTAGTTGTCTTCAAGACTTTTGAATTAGTAGAAACACACTTTTTAAATGAACAGCATGATCTCATATGGTTACCAAACAATCATGTTAAAAGAAACTGTATATATTTTATATGTATAAAATAATTTCTAGTTGTTTCCATAATTTAATAGGATCTTAAAATGTTGTTGAATCACAACCATTCCTATGGTCATGTTGACTGCAGAGTTTTAAATGTGAATTTTTATCAAACAAATCAGAAACATCATTAAAAGTCCCACTGCAGGAATTAACTGGTCACTCAATGTTCTAAAATGTCCACTGATTTGCTCTAGAGAGAAAAATGTAATGTTGGATTTTTCCATTCAGCTAACTCACCCACTAAAATAATAGTGCTGGAACAGTTGAGAGTGGCTGCATGTGTCAGGATAGAGAGGAATTTCAATCAGGACAACAGGAGGGGAACCGATTTGTTAACTCAGGAAATTGGAGGAAGCTTATGTGGAAAAATACATCGATAGTGCTACACAATATTCTGCAAATAAATCTTTGCCTCATGGTGGAAATATGCAAGTTTTTTCAATATTTCCCATTATCTGTTCATACAGTCTGGGTTTATCCTTGAATAAAAATACATGAAATATTTCTGTGGTGTTTTAATTAAAATAATTAGAGCAGAGTGGGATTTAACATGGTTGCATAGTGAACCTAACAACTTTAAGATCCAACAGCACTTTACAGATTAGTTGCTATCTAGTGCCATTAGTTTGTAATTTTATCTAAAATGTTTGGCTTCAAGCTTTTAATAAATTAATCAGACTAGTACCACTTGAAAGAGTTCAACTTGAAACCTCTAGCCTGGTTGGTCTCAAATGACCTAAATTAAAATAATGCATAATCTATAGTACTTATTGGTAATGTAAACAGTAGGTTTAATTGTGTTCTCTAACTGCTGCTCTTAAGATCTGTGGTGGGATTAATTTCAGCACAGTAGCCAAGAGCATAACTTTAGGCTTCTTGTGTAATAATACATGATGTTATAACTTTCCATGATATCCACAGGTTTTAGGACCTGCCCCAAAATGGTGCTCCTTCTTGGACAACTTGACTGAAGAACTGGAAGAGAATCCAGAGAGTACAGTTTATGACGATTACAAATTCGTTACCAGAAAAGACCTTGAAAATTTAGGTAAAACAGTTGAATATGCTCTTTAGCTGACGTCTTTGTTCACTTTTTGATCATTTACACATGTAAATGATTTTTGTAATTCCAATGTGATGTATGAGCACTGTTAGAAATTCACTGGCAGTGGTTTCCTCTAGTCTTATTAGTTATTAGTATTCCAGATCGATGGCTCTAAGTTCCTTGGTTCTCAGCTGATGCAACATAGACACTTGTGTTTCTCATCTTTTTATCCCAAGAAGGTGATTGATATTTGCTGATTTAATATGTCTAGGAATTTGTGGTGTGTGCTTTCGGACACTACATGGGAGGCATAGGAAGAGAAGTTGGTTTAATTCTCAAAATATTTTTGAGGTGCTCAAATACAATGTTGGAACTCACAGCAAAATCTGCCAAAGGCTAGCCTGTTTGAATGTAGTAATTTCCAGAAAGTACAAATCATTCTAGGGCTAATAGAAACACAGTTTCAAGGAACTGGAATGCTGAAAATTATATAACAGGGAAGGTAAGCATGCTTCTCCCAAGGTAGTGAAGTCCTTTTTCTGTCCATTGTGTGTTTCGATTGCAATGTTTTGCTCCAGTGTACTTAATTTAGCTCTGACTATGAGAGTTGGGTTTGACCCAAGGCAAAGCTCTTTAATTAAAAACATCTCTATCACACTGAAAAACTCCTACGGACTTAAAAAAAAAAATCCTCTGAAATTTTTCTTTGTAAATTCCTATAGAGCATAGTGTATGTGGGCATTTTTTAGAAGTGCTCAGTAACATGTACTATGGCAAGAAATATGGATTTGGTTGCTCTGAAGAAGCTTAAATTTCTTTCTGGCCGAAGTGGGGTTTTTTTTGTGGTTTTACTTAGTCTTGATGTGATGAATGTGACTGATGGATTGATGTGTTGTGTTGGCAGTGCTTGTTTGTCTTGAATCAGGCAAGTGAAGTGGCTAGCTTGGAATGAAAGTTCTTTATATATGAAAGCTCTTTAAAATGCTCTGGAACCTTTTTCCCAGGCCTTGCTCATCTCATTGGATCAACATTGCTCAGGGCATATATGCATGGCTTTTTCATGGACATAAGGCTTTATCACAAGGTAAGTAATGTTGATTCTTGTCAATTTTTATTCTTAACAACAAAATATATGTGGTGGGGTTTTCTTTTTTTTTCTTTGTGGTTTTGTTTTGGTTGGGTGCTTTTTTCCCCACACATAACAGACTGTGTCTTCTATTAATGGTATTTTCTTTTTACTTTCTCCTGCTTGTTCAAAGGCAAAAATGATGGCCAACCCCTTTGCCTATGAAGAATACAGAAGAGAGAAAATAAGGCAGAAGATAGAAGAAACACGTGCACAGAGAGTTCAACTAAAGGTAAATCCTATAAACAATTCATATAGTTTTGGGAAGACTAGTAATAAAGAGTAATATATTCCTAAGTGTATCCTAGAGATGTCATGACTTAGGATTTGTTCTGATTATCATTAGAGACACAAAGTAATTTATAGAATTTCTTGAATAGAACCATAAAATTCCCATGTCTGTGGTTCCGAAAGACTGATACCAAACTGTAAAAGAGCAGCTCTTATCACATTTGCCACTTGAGCAGTTAACCCTCACCTGTTAAAATACTAAAGATGATGCATTTCAAGTTAAAAATTATATAGAAATCCTACTTAAATCTTCTCCGAGTGCTGTTGCTTTACTAGTATCTAGAAATATTTGGAACCCGTCAAGGAACTTTTCAGCAAGAGTTGTAAGAATGAATAAGAATTCTCTCTTCACCACACTTTAAAAGTGTAAAGCATGTAGGTTACATGTGTAAAAGACTAATTTATTGCTTAATTACTTTCCTCGTTTTAGAAACTTCCAAAAGTCAATAAAGAACTTGCACTCAAACTGATTGAAGAAGAAGGAGAAGAGCAACAGATTACTAGAAAAAGGAAGCAGAAGGTGAGCTCTTGCTTTGGAGACTTCTCTAACCTAGAGCACAGAAATAGCAATGCTTACAGGTTTGATTTGTTGTTGTTTGGGCAAACAGATTAAAAAATCCATTGTTTTTATTTCTCATAAATAATTTGTTCTGGTAGGTGGCTTTAAGGTGGACTTCAGTGTAGCTGCAGTACAAAAAGGCCATGTAATAAATGTAAAAATTATGAAATACTCACTGTGAAGATAATATGGGTTCCATAGGACTCCAGAAGCTGGTTAATACCAGCAGAGTCAATACCAAGGCTGTTCAAACAAGACCTGTTGTTTGCATTTGTTGATGTTTTGGTATGACCACAACAGGAGAGATGTTATCTATGAAACTAAAGATACAGTTACCTTTATTTGTGTATACAGTTAACTGTATTTTATAGATTAGCCAATATGGTTTGCTCCTATGCAATAGCAGTGCTTCCTGATGTTAAAAATAATACATTTCTATCTTAAGAGAAGATCAGTTTATTAAGAGAAGATTAGATATTTAATACCTAACGGGAGAGCAGGCTTTTTATGGGTAGCACTTTGTAGGTGCTCATTCTCACAGGAATGTACCATTCATGAAAGACAGGCATTAGCTGCATGTGGCATCTAATGAAATCTTGTGTGTTAGGGTTGGTAAGAAGCATGAACTGTTGAAAAAGTAGGTGGTGGTGAAACTTAAGTGCAGACTTAAGCAAATTGTAATAATGAAAATGCGAATTCAATACTTGGGGGCTGATTTGCCTCGGAGTACATAGAGTTTGTGTAATTAAGTGGGCTAAAAAGACTATACATAAAAATGCATGTTCTGATTATTTTCCTGAAATGGCATTAGAGTCTTATAACAAGCAATTTTTTTTAGGCTTTGGGATTTAATTTATGGCTGTGTGGCTGAAAATCACACATTTGCACCAGTTTTGTGTTTAAAATTTACACTTGTTGTTTTCTGTATTCTTAGTCCCACCCTTCCCTTTCTGAAAATTTAGTGCTGGGGGGAGATTAATATGCTGATATAAATTTGACACTGTTAAAAGATCAGCTTTTTATAATAAAAAGCTTTGAATGCGGTGATTTTAAAATAACAACAGTTGGTGCTCACATAAGGTGAATTTGTAGCTTGAACTGTTCTTAATTCCCCAACAGCAAAATTTACATTGAGTTCATTTTATTTTGACATGAATAAAACTGTCTTCTCCATTCTGTATGTGAAGGTAGTGAAGAAAAAGTGTTATAATATATATAGACACACTTCCTCTTAAGTATTTACAGTAAAACAATAGTACCATTGCATAAAGACATTTACCCTGATAATTTGTTTTACATGTTGTAGAATCACCCCTGTCAGGCAACATATTTGCCTTGGAGGTACTGCTGATTAGTCAATAGATAACAACATGTCTCCAGACTAGCTGGCTGAATGTATGAGAAACATTAATTCAAAAATATTAGTAATTGTGTATTTAAATGTCTGTGCATTAAAAAGGTCTTGCTTACAGGTAGCTTAGCATGGTCTGTGTAAAAGTACAATAAGCATATATCTTGATTTTTATTTGACCTGAAAGGATAAAGCAACTGGCATTTCATATGCTGGGTTTGAATTTTGTTTAATTAAAAAGAGTGCTACTTATTTTATTAATGTCTTTTCCAGATTTGTCTGACTTGCTCATGCTTTGCTTCTTTTCCAGAATCTGCCCAGCCTTCTCAAAGATGATCGTTTTAAGGTCATGTTTGAGAATCCAGATTTCCAGGTGGATGAGCAGAGTGAAGAATTTAGGCTACTTAACCCACTTGTTTCTAAAATAAGTGAGAAAAGAAAGAGGAAACTAAAGATCTTGGAGAAACTGGAAGCAAAAGGAGAGGTAAAATATTTTCCATTTGGATTAAGAAAACTCCATAGATTTTTTTTTTTCCTTTGTTTCAAGCATTCAGACTTTTCACCCTGGAAAGATTGAGGCATGCAAGAATGTCTTATCAGCTACAGTAATTAGGTGTAATTTGTAGTTCTAATGTAGTTTTTAGATGTGAACAGTATTGTGTGTGCACGAATATACATTTGAAAAACATAAAATATGCAGATAGCAACAACTTCATAGTGTATTTTCAGCTTCGTTTGCTGAAGTTCTGCTGTTAGTTCTCTTCAGCTATATCTGTATAAAAACTGTCACGTACTCTAATTGCAGGAATAGTTTGAAAGGAAAATTAGTTTATGATCTCTTATTTTATACTATTTTTGTCTGCAGGAAGAGGAGGAAGAACCAGAAGGAAAAGCAAGTGATGCAGAAAGTTCTGAGAGTTCAGATGATGAAAAAGGCTGGGTTGAAGAGGTCAGGAAACAGCGCAAGCTTTTACGCCAAGAGGAAAAACTAAAGCGGCGGGAAAGGTCCAAGGAGGATCAGCAAACATTACTGAAACCTCAGTTTTTTGAGATTAAAGAAGGAGAGGAATTCAGAAGCTTCAAAGACTCTGCCAAAAAACAAAAATTAATGAAGTAAGACTAATATTCCTATTTTAATAGCTGGGGGTGAGCAATTCTTAAGTATTTCCCAATAGTGGAGGCCTGTAACATTTTGGCTTGGAAGCACTTGCTAGTAAAGCCTGGCAAATCAGGGATATAACCTAAAGTGACATAGTTGTTGAAAGCTTTGTTTTGTAGTTAAACAAATATAATGTTTAAGTAGGGCAGAGAGGCAACACAAATGAGATGAATAAGAGATTAATAGTTTGAGTCATATTGGGAGATCCATTATTCAGTGTACTTTCACAGGTAACAATGCTGATGTCTTGTGAGGCTGGTTGTGTTTCTCCACCATTGTCAGTATGAGGTTGACAGTCTGGATGTTTTTTATCTGACCCTCTAAAACGATGTAGAATGCTGCACGAATAGTCACTGTTTTGGTGGGTGGGATCAAGGTGGTAAACGAAAAATTGTTTTGTCTGGGTATTTTTATGGCATTGAGAAATTTTCAAAATCTGCACTGTCCTCATTGTCAGGACCTACTATTTCTGTTTTTCTATTTGCAATACGAAATATCAGACTAGGAGAGGGTTTGTTTAGGGTTTTTGGTTTGTTGGTTCGTTAGTTTTTTATGGTTTAGCTCGATGTCTGCAAAAAGTAATGGATGCGGTATAAAGAGCATGTCAAACTAAAGAAAGAGCACATCAGACTAAAGGACTTGGCTTCGAGGTGCTCGATGTCTGCAAATCTCATTATTTTGCTTTTTTCAGAGGTGGGTTGAGCCCTTCAGAAGATGAGAATTGATGGCCTTTTATTGTTTGAAGCACAGCCATTAATATTAAAACCTTTCAAGACCATAGGTGGCTTCAGAGTTCTTGCAGCACAGTGGGTGCAGAGCAGAATTTTTGGTTAATTTTGGAAATAAGTTGTTGTGCTGGATGGATCTCATAATAATCTTATCTTTAGTACATAGAATGAAATGATATAGCCAAAGAAAAGAAATACATATTTTATTGAATATACCCACTCACATTGGACTCTAACTTTCTTAGATTTTTCCATTAACTTTCTTCTGATTTTTTTTTCTTTCTTTCTTTTCATTTGTTCCAGAAGATAAAGCATCTTTTTAATTTTGTCAGTTTTTCTCCTTTGCATTGTAGGTTAAGAATGTTTTTTTATGTTGTAATTAGGTTTACAGTTACGTCCGCTGTAACTTAGAATGAGCCTGAGACAGTGGTCAAATAAAATGACACGGTATTCTCAGTGCCATTGAAATACTTCATTAAAAGGCTGTATGGCTGCAGCCTACTTACATACTGTTCTTTTGCACAAATTTAGCTGCTAAGGTCTAAAGAAAATTCTCAAGGACACTCACTTTGAAGCACTGAGATTGCATTTTGTTCAAAACATACAAGGCTTAAATGTGAACAGGGGTGTGGAAAGTTAAGTAAATAAGCCAAGGCAGGTGTAAGGAAGAGAAACATTTAGAAAAAATTAGTACAGGGCAAAGTAAATTCTTTCATCTGGTTTTAAGGGAGAAAGATCATTGCTTCAGCCCAGGGAAAACAAAAGGAAATACCACAGGCCGGTCCAGTAGGTGAAGGAATATCAGTGGTAACGTAAACCATCAAAAGACTTTTAAAAGACTGCTTTTAAAGGAAAGAGAATCTATCTTAAGATTTCCTGCTAATGGATACCCTCTGTGTGGTAGGTGCACAGATGGGATATAATGTAAAATGTTAGAAAAAGGAGAAGAATTTGAGGACAGAAGAGGATGATGAAGAAAATGGATAGGGTAGCATCACATCTGTTGTTTTCTGAGTTGAAATTCTGTCATTGAATTGTCTTACATGGGGTTTTTTAATCTTTATCTAAGCAATTAGCTCTGCATTCACTGATCCGTTTTGTGCTCATCCAAACATTGTTCTTAGTATGGAGTTTGGTATTCCTCAAATGCATAGAAGAAATTTGAAAATTAACAGCTGGTATCTGTTTCGTATAACATATAACTGATACGATACTGTAATCATAATGATTTACCATGTGTTATGAGCTAACTTGCTTGGTTAATAAGCATGTTTACATATTAGAATTTTATGAAGAAAATAAATATATTTTCTGCTGGCCTTATTCGGTGATAAGTAGTCAGCATAAAAGTAATTCAAGTAACATACTGAAAACTGGAAAGACTGTAGTGGCATGTACCATCTGGTGAGGCTGGCATGTTTGTCTTTGATTTGATATATCCAAGTTATGGAATGACGGTCTGTGACCAGTATAATTAAGTACCTTAATACCCTCACTATGCATTTAATGGCTAGGTGTTCTTTTTTTCTCTAATCGTATAATGTTCTACCTGAGGAAACAGTTTATGACTTACATAAAACTGGGTGTTTCTTTTGACATGTTCCTGACTCAGCACGGCTCCAAGCCCAACTTCTGAAGCAGTGATGTGTACTATAAATTTCTTCTTAGACCAACAGTCTACGCATTTCTCTGTGCAGGAAATCTGCAAAATTTACTCATGGTTGTAAAAAACGCCCTTTCTCAAATCTGTCTGCGTTTAGTTTTCCCCTTTTGTACTTTGAAAGAAAACCTGCAAATCGTCTGCTTACAGTTTCTTACCTGGTGACTTAAAAGGAATCCATGAAAGGAAAGGATTTTTATCAGTGTGCTAAGAGCTCTTTTGATTTACTTGATGTCTCTTTTAAAGAGTACGTTACTGAAGTTAGAGCATATCAAAATTAAAAACTACAGTAGTCATATTTTATAGGTATGACAGTCCCTGTATGTGTCTTCAGAGGTGGCCAAAGAAGCCAACAAAAGGATAGTTGACATTCCTAAGTATTGGTAAAAGTAAGACATCAGGAAAAGTCCTGCAAAACTCTTCACGTAATAAAGACAAAAAAAGGGAGTGCATTGGTAATATTTTTTTATTTGTGTATTACAGTAGAGCAGGGGAATTTGTTTACAATAACACTGTAAATGTATCCCTTAAATTAATTTGTTGAGGAAGATGTAAAAAAAACCCCAAACAGTCCAGCTGTTGTGTTTGTGTATCAGTGTGTGCAATTCACTGTCACCTGAGGTCTGCACATTTTCAGATAAATAGACCCATACCTGTATTTATGCAGTAAAATTGCAACCCCACAGCATTTTGCTAGTATCTCCTCATTTTAATTTTTCTCCTGACTGAAGCAGTATCTAGGCAGTCATGCTAAATAATTGCTGGGTAGTAGCCATATTTCTCCTGTTCATTTTCAAAGGCGAAAAAAATGGAACTTCACTTGAACATAGAATTCCCAGCATAGTGTTGGTGACTGATCTTCTGCCACAGTTAGCTCTAAGGCTTAGCTTGTCTTTCCGATTCACACAGATGGAACAAGTTTTTACATGTACTCAATGAAAAATATACTACAAAAAAAAATAAAATCAAAGTACCTAGTCATGAGAAATAAAGTAATTCTTGACAGTAATTTTTCATGGTTAATCTGAAAAGTCTTTGTTACATAAAATGGCTCATTAACCAAAATTCAGTGGACTTCAGAGACTTCGTGCATCAGCCACAGTCCATGAGTCCTTCATCCACAGTAAATGCCATTGATTTTGGTGCCTGCTAATCGTCTGTGTTTTTATGATGACTTATTTTCCGCTTTCAAACTTGTACAAAAAATGTCGCCTGGCCCTTGTCAGAAAGTGCCAGTGAGGCACTAATAGCGTCTCAAATTGCAGAATCGAATGTTGTGTACAGTTAGGAGAATATTTTCTAAGCACATGTAGAGTGAGTTTGATCCTGTAAGCCATGTTATATTTTAAGATGGTGTTAGTTACTTTTAGGACTTACATGATAGGAGAAGGATGAACCATGTTAGGACTCACAGGTGCCTTAAGGGAGGCTGGCTGAAGCACCATCCCTGCCTGCCTGCCTCGCCCCGGAGCTGGAGGCTGTGTGGGAACAAGGTGTATTTCCACTCCTCAGTTGTTCCAGGTTACAACCCAACTTAACTGAAGTCAGTAAATCATGATATTGAATATTAGCTTGCAACCTGGAGCAACTGGGGCATTTCCATGTCTCTTGCCTTTGTAGGGACTTTAGCTTCCAGTGGAGAAGAGCTGAAAACAGTATCTGTTTCAGCCACAATAGCTACCTCCTCCACAGAAATGCTGGACTTGGGTGCCTGAGTGAGAGGCTCTTTGCCACCTTGCTTACAGAAACTCAGTGATAAGCACTGTGCTTGAAGTCATATGCTCCTGTGGAGCTCCTCTCTGGGGCCAGGGTCTGTGGTATTTATCAGATTCACTTATTTATTCATTTATTCTTTTATGGAGAAAAAGACTGTTGTGGGCATAGTTTCCTAACAGTCATTTGTATTTGGATTAAGTAGTTTGTCTCTATCATTGAAGTGATTAATTCTGTGATGAATTTATTCTGATTTATAGTCAAGATTGTTTCCTTTCCTCGAAAGCTTTTCCAATTCAGAAATTATGAGATTTCAAATTTTGTATGTCTAGCCTTACTCTTTTTATTTGTGCATATGTCTGTCACCAGAGTTTACTATCTCCAACTTTTTCTGATGTTTTGTAGAAAACTGTGGCAAGGCAGTTTCTTTCTCCACTAGAATTGTGTTGCCTTTTTAGTAGCAAAAACAATGAAATTTACATCAATTTTAAAAGTGTTTCTACTGAAAGCACTATCTAGAGGGAATTATTTGAATTTGTCTTTTCTATTTCCTGAATATTTTATTAGTTATGACATTTTAGTTTCAGAGAAATTGAAATTAGTTTTGACTACATTGTCAACTTTTATCATAGTAAAATGGTGGTAAATATAGGGACTAAATGTTCATTTTTCTCTGCAGGAAAACCCTTGAAGATCGTTTAAAGCTTGAAGAAAAACTTGGCACACTCAATGTGTCTGATACCACAGTAGGCAGCAAACAGGCAACATTCAAATTAAAGAAGGTGAGCTATATATATTTATATAATTTTAAAGATAATACACAAATAACTTTAGTTTTTGCATGAAAGAACAGGAACCTTAAAACCGTCAAGCAAATGTCCCTCTTCATTTCTTTATAAGCTGCCAACTCTCCAGGTTCTTGCCAAGAGAATGAAAGCCTCCGGTAGTATTCTGTGTGTTTATCCCTTATAACTCAAGCAACACTCATAAAATCTTATGTTCTGGTGGAAAATAATGGCTTGCATCTTTTAATAGTTTATTTGCAGACACACCACCAGAAGCTTGTGACCTTGCCTGACTTCTGTGTCAGGACTGATCAGATCTTGGTCTGTGGGTCCAAACGCAGGCAGGATGCTGTAGGTGACCAGCTTTCTGCTGGTTGAGATGTTGCTTGGTCTCAGCATGATAAAAGCAGAGCTCCCAATTGCCCTTGTCATTGAACATATGTAACACAGATCATAGGAATGAGTTCTGGTCCTGTTCTAGTTGTCAAATTCCATTTGAAGTGTGTGGTTGACTGCTGCCTATCTGCCTTTACCAAGGCTTTTGATTTCCCAGCCTACAGATTTTTGTAGACTGCAGACAGATTATTACTTCATAGTGTGAAGAGAGTTCAATGCATGTGTGCATCTGCTACTGCTGGAGAACACTAAGGGATTTTTTTACTAGGAAATTGCTTCAGAACTGAGGAAAGCACACATTATAAAATCCTAAGACCTATATATTAATATACTTGAACTGACAAAATTTACTTCATTTAAAAATGGTTTTCCCCAGGTAAGCCCCTCTGCTATAATACATTTCTCCGTACCAGTGGTCAAATATTATTCTCACTGGTAGAACTGCTCTCATAAGAATGGCTAAGTAGTTACTTGGTTGTCACACTGGTTATGCCTGAGAAAATAGTAAGCCTTACTTATTTTACTTGATTATTATCTGCTTGCAGATGTCCTTTTTCATCTATTTTTGATTCCTGTGTTTCTGGAGTTTAAAAATGTGTTGACTGCAGAGTCAAGTCACAAATTCCTCTGCAGTGCCGCGTAGAGTAACCATTCTGGGGATTTTTCCAACTCTGTAACTGATATGCTAGTGTCTTGCAGCTAATTAAATGGGCTTTGCAGGTCTTTGAAAGCACAGTCTTTTTTACAGTGGCTTTAAGTTAGAAAGCACAAAGCCACAAAGTTTGTTGCAGGTAGTAGTGCACAATGACCTGTCACTGTGAAACAGTTTTGTGAAGATTTACAAGTAAGGTGGAAGAAGACAGACACAGCAGTGGTTCAGAATGCCATTTTTACTTGATTCCATCCGATAAGATACAGCTTTGAGGGGTTTTTTAATTATTGTGCTGCTAACATACATGGATTTTCTTTTCCTGACTGTTAACTGATATTACTTTATTGAACTATGTACATTGTACTCATTTGCCTAAAAATATTTTAAAATATCTGATTGAAAGAAAAACAATGCATCTAAAGTGGAGATATTTTCTCCTATCAACAGAATAACAAAGTAAAACTCACAAGTCTTCTCTCAAACAGACCCTGTGTATATATTCTGAAGTCCGAAGGAGTGGAGCAGGTAGAGCTAGGAAGAACTCATGCTATGCAGTCTTTACAACTAGTTGTAGTTGACAAGCCAAAAAAGGGATTTTGGTGTTACTTGAGTCATCAACTTCCACTCTGTGGTGCCTTTTCCTTAAAAGGCAGATGGATTTACGAGTAGGTGGAAAGATTTAGTCTGGGAGGGAATTTTTCTTCCCTAAGGTTGGTATCACTCAAACTTCTCGTCAGTGGAATTGAGACTGAACTTGGCTGCTGCAGGTGTGGTATGTTATCAGCCTCCCAAGTGCCTAGCAACCACTGATAGATCCACTGATGAAATTGTTTGTCATTGATACTTCACAGTTTAGTTTTCAGGGGGTTGAATATGGTTCCTACAGTGTGGCAGCTTATTTCTCAATTTCAATATGCTTTGTTATAGCAAATAGATCTAACAAAATACAGGGTTTCTAAAATATCTAAGTACTTACACTACTAGGAAGATATGGAAGACATTTAAAAAAAAGGCAAACGAAAAACCCAAAACCAAACCACAAAGTGTCTGATGCAAATCAAGGTCAGTCCACTATCAGTAGCAGTCACCGTGAACTTAAGTATGATTTCTCTAGACTGTTTCAGAAGAGGTCTAAAGACAGAGAGAACTATTTATATTTTCAAATAGTGGGTTTCTTCTTGTTCTGCTTGCAGTGAAAATGGGAATCAATAAGTTTCATTACAGTCTTAAGACTACTAGCTTTTACTGCCTTCATACTGGTATGGGCTTATTGCTGCATTTGATAAATTGTGTCCTGTGTCACGTCAGCCAAAATGCTGTCTATGCAAACAGATCTCTAGCTCAACTTTAAATGGTCTGTGCATGGGAGATTCAGGGAGAGGTAGGCTGACATATGAATGCTGTTGATTACAGAACGAGATGCAGTGGGAATGCAGCTGCATACACAGCAGTAGTGATTCTGTCTCACTGTCAGTTCAGTTGTTCTGTGCTGACGTTGGAATTGCTGGAGTACTTTTTAGCATGGACAGTTGCCTGAGCTTGGGTAGTGCCAGTTCATGCTTAGTTTAAAGAGAAACCGTAGTCTTCCAAAGAAAACAGTAGTTTATATAGTACATAAATTAAACACTTTCAGCATGTTTTGATGAAGGGGAGAAACATTAATAGAACACATGCCACAGGAGCAGAAATTAAAAGTTATTTTCATGTGGAAAGTGTTTCTAGAATTGCATACAGCTTATGAAATGCTTTCCAGAACTCCTAAGTTAGAACACATTTGAAAAAACCTGTATGCTTCAGCAAATTTAACTAATTATTCTGTCTTTTTGAAATAAATTTGTGCAAATATTGAATATGGAAATACTAGTTAACCAAAGTAGATACTAAGTAGCCTCAAATTGAGATCTGCCTTCTTGAGGGAATTAAATATGAATTCTGGAGTGTATTGTTAAACATTGTTTTTTTTCTGAAATACATTACTTTATTCACTGGGTTTTGGTATCTTTGTGTTAAACATTTGCTCTGAAAAACTTGGAATGATAGCACCTAGGAATACCCAGAACTACCAGGTATGGTAAGAGACAAGATAGCATGGGGCAATTTGTGACATTTCCATGTTTTCCTAATGGAATTCTGACCTGGTATATTGATACTGCAACAATGAGGTGCAAGTTTACAAGAACCTGAGTCTATTTTTGTTTTAATATTCCAGTCAGAGCAGCAAAGGAAACAGCAGGAAGCTGAGAAACGACATCGTCAAGAGAGGAAAACTCTCAGGCGTTCTGCGAGTCATCTCAAGAGCAAACGAGGACGAGGACGACTGTTTCATTGAATTACTTAATGTTATTTTTTTAAGAAACTTCTTTGCCTCATTTTTCATTTGAAAAGGGGGTTTTTTCAGTTTTGGACAGAGTACCAATGAATTTGTATATTGATTCATTGATGAACATAAAACCAGAACTTTCTAGGCCTTGTGTTAATTGTTGAAAAGGTTATGAAAGTAGAAGTTCTGACCAGAGGACACTATGAATATGGTCCAGTGTGAATGGTATTTTTGCAGAAATCACCAGCAACTGATTATTGTGTAACCCTGGATGTTTTCTATATAAGAATTTAGGTATACAGTGAGGCTGCATGTCTTTTATTTAACTTAAGAGCTGAGGATTTTTGTTTCTGAAATCTTTATTTGTGACTGCTTATACAGAAGATCAAGGGTAAATTATTTTGTCTAAAATCTTGTCTTTACAAAGGCTCAATAAATTTTTCTGGTTCTTGAAGGACATCACACAATTCTATTTTTCAAAAACTGGCTTTGGCTTTTATGTTCTTGGGTTGCCTTAGTAGCAAATGGTACAAATAGTTATCAAGAGGGCAACTGAGAATGTCTGATTTAGGTTCCTCTGAGTCACTCTATAAGGAAAGCTCTCTTGCCACACCAGTGTACAAAGGGGAATCTAAGAAGGATAGTCTTACTAACTTTACTGCCTTTACTCATGTTAAGCCTCATCCTTAAGGATTCTGTAGTTATTGCTAAGCCAGCCAAGTGGTATTTGTTTCAAGTGGTATCTGTTCACATAAAAAGCACATTAAGGCCATGCCAGTATTCTCCCATTCTTAAAAAAATTTTTTGTTCAGTTAAAATAACTTAAAAACCAAGACCCTGCTGTAAGGAAATGATTGATTCTTTTCTGTGTCATCTTTTGGATCCCCAAAAGAATGCTTGTTGCTAACCAGGATACGAAACGTTACTAATTTTTATTTTGCAAACCCATAATTTACGTAAGTACATCACTACTTAAACGAATAAATGAATTTTTACCATTGATCCAAAAGAAGCCTTTTTATTGCTCTTTAAAAACTGTATAAATTGTCTTTTTACTTAATCCAAAAAACTCTGAACTTTGGATCCAGTAAGAGTGAGTGAATTTCCCTTTCACTGTGAATCGTTTTAAGAGACTCAGAGATTCTGAAATGTTTTGCTTTATAAACCAGAGAGGTTATTAATCTGGTTAGGTCTTCTGGACAGAATTTACTGTAGAATCTTAGCAGTTATTTCAGTAAAAATCTTGGTTTCTCATAGCCTGATGCTTTTTTTGTTGTTGTTAGATGCTAGAAAAATTAGTCATATGGTTAAATTTTATTTTCTTCTCCCTGATATAATGTTACCTGCTTTAATTCCTTGCTTCTATTTTTAATTATATTGTTGCCTTTAGTTTAAAAATGCCTTTTGTATCTGATATTTTTATCTTTAAAAACATACATTGCAATCATCACCTCTGTCCTTTTTTTCAAGTAAAGGATGAGTCTCTTCATACCTAATTTTTTACCTCTAGCTGTCAATTTCTGCATTATCTGTAAGCTTCTCATGTTTTTTATTTAGCACAGAACTACCCACTATTCCATTGTCAGTTTCACCCCAGCTGTAAGTACTATTACTTCTCCTTAGGCACTGAGAAAATGTAAATGTGGTTGTGTTTGCTTCAGGGTGTGTCCCTCTTTTTGGTGTCTTGTCTCTTGGCATTCAAGCCTTCAAATGCAGTGACAAGTTAAAGTTTGTACTAGTGCAGCATCTTTCCCCGGGAGCATTTTATTATCTCTTAGAAATTACCTGCGTGCAGTTCAGGTGTACTGAACATGGAAAGATTAACAGTGGAAACTTGCCTCCACTGTGCTTGATATTGGGAGAGTTGGGGACTGGGTGGACAGAACTGTCACTGTAAGAGCTGGAATTTCAAAGAGTTTGCTCCTTCTCGTGGTAGATCTGAATCCCACTACATTTGATCAAGAGCTAGGGTGCACTTATGGTTTAAGGCATCCATATTTCAGCAGTGGGCTATCAGGATCAGTAAAAAAAAGATGTGGTAGTAGTGCAGGGTAGTAGTGAATCAGTTTGAAATGGTTAACCTTCAGATTAAAAAAAGTGTGTTTCTTCTGGTTTGAGATTCTTCTGACTGACAGTGGCTTTGGTCAGTGTTTTGCTTTTCATGCACTTACATTCATAATGTAAGTATTATGATAATATTGATCATGTATTTAGGTTGGATCCTACATGATAAAAGGAATATGCTTTGTACTGTTAGAAGGCACATGCAAACTGCACTTAGCATGCCATTTATTTCACATCAAAGATAGTTGGGGCACATATTAAACAGTGTTTAAACATGCTAGGCATAATCAGGGAGATGTCTGGAAAGGTAGGACTGTGACTGTGATTTGAGTATTACAGAGGAAACTGGAAGATGGCTCTGATGTACTTTAAGTAGCTTATGTGGCTTATAAGGCAGTCCCTGCCTTTTGGAGCTTCCATAGAGCGGCTGACTTGTGAAAAAAACTCTATAAAAATCTTGCTAGAAATTAGAGATAGAAGTGCAAGTAGTAGGTATCAGCCATTATGGAGAAGAATCCCAGAAAATTTGACATCACAGCATTTGTTAGTGAGAATATTAGAGTTGGCTCACAAATCTGAATATTTGTGAACAGCATACGTAACTTGACCATTGTGATGNTAATACAGGCAGGTGGATGCACAGCATGTCTCTAAACAGAAAAATGGTATGTAATTTTAAAACTAATAAGTTAATTGTAATATTTAATCTCACGCTACTTTTTCCAATGAACCTGCAGCTGTTTAGAGTCAGTGGTACCCAGAAAAATGAATTTTCTACCCTTGATCTGACTATTAAGTGCTGGAAAGAGGGGGCTGTTGTATGCACATTTCTCATTTCAGTCAGGAGAAGTGTTTGATGTTTACATTTTGCTAGCAGTGAGGCAGAGCTCCTCATTATCCAGTGCTGGAACTCTGGAACACAGGCAAGCTCTAGTTGGTGAGCTGTGCAAAGCTGCTTGGCACTCACTCAAGCACAAGAGGTTTTTGGTGAAATGGGGATAAGGATTCCTTGCAAGCCTTTCCTTTGAGGCCTCAGGGAGCAGCAGAATTGGGCAGCTCTTTGGCAAGGCAGTCTGGGAGCTCAGGGTGATACTGACAAGGGCAGTGACCTCCCTGACTGGAGTCCTGCAGTCACCTCCAGGGTGGCAGCAGTGAGGTTGAGCCAGCAGAGCAAACAAGTTTGCAAGGACAAGGCAGATCCAAGGTAAAGTGAGCAGGTCAGGATCTGTGAGGTCCATGGCACACCTGCAGCGTAGCTTAGGTGAGTACTAAGGGTGATGCAGCTCCCAAGCAAAGTCAGGCAGGTCTCTGGCTGGCAGTGACCTCCCTGACTGGAGTCCTGCAGTCACCTCCAGGGTGGCAGCAGTGAGGTTGAGCCAGCAGAGCAAACAAGTTTGCAAGGACAAGGCAGATCCAAGGTAAAGTGAGCAGGTCAGGATCTGTGAGGTCCATGGCACACCTGCAGCGTAGCTTAGGTGAGTACTAAGGGTGATGCAGCTCCCAAGCAAAGTCAGGCAGGCCTCTGGCTAGGCTCTTTCTTACACAGCTCTTCTCTGGCCCCCAGATGTTTGGCCATACGTTTATCAGAGGGTGCAACCAAAGCAGACATTTCTTAAGTGGTTGCATTAATGTTTTTTCAGTCAGCCTTTTTCCGTGCTTCATTTTCCATACTGCAGGAATCAGTATTTATCCAGAATTGCCATTCCAAGAAAGTGAGCAGCTGCTGGGATCCTTTGTGACATTTAAGGTTCATACTCCTAAGGTAAGAGTGATCAGATGCTGTAGCCTCATGGAAACCCTGATTGTTTCATACATATGAGAACTTAGTGGTGAGAATCAGTTTAAAAATTCTCTATAAATAAATGTGAGTGAAATATGAGATAAAGGAATGATGTGGATCTGAGATGTCACCTGTACTTCAGTATTTTCTTACTCCACAAGTAATAAGATTTACTTCAGTTAGGCTAATTGTCATTCAAAAAACATTCTTTCAAAAAATACTGTTACCAAGCCAAGAATCATTCTGAGCTCCCGTGGATGGTATAATTGTCTGAAATTAAGAGCATCCCCCAGTTTAAAAAAAAATGAAAGAATTTACTGTACTCCACACTGCTCATTTTCATGAGCTCATGTTCATCTGAACAAAATAATGAAATGTGATTTAAAAATATTCCCCTGCATACATAGCAGGTATGTGTAAAATATATATACACATTTTTATACTCATGGGGTTCATTTATGTGTGGACCTTTAAGTAGTTATGATTTGAGATGACCAGTTTCAGGAAGAGTTGTGAGGGAGAATGTTAACAGTTTTCAGATTACTGTGTCTTGCTTTCCTGCATCCTTTTATATTTGTGTTCTCCATGTTTCCAGGTGTGAAAATGGGGAATATAATTTAATTGCAGGAAGAAAGGACCAGCTTTCAGATGCGGGAGGATGGTGAAGCAGTAGAGCCTTACCCGGGGAAGTTGTGCAATACCCATGAAGAGACTTGCCATGTCAGATTAAATATCTGCAGGTACAGATATCCACATACCTGTAAGTATAGTGGAGCCTTACTGAGGAAGAGGAATGGCTTCATAAACTTCAGAGGACCTCTCCAGCCTGGTGACTCTGAATGTTGTAGGGCATAAGGAAGGAGCATGCATTGTTAATTGACTGAATTAATTTCCTTCCTTTGTCGCATCCTTCTATGGAATCACTCACTAGCTTTATCTTTTTATCTCTTTCTTAAAGATTAAATACTTCTTTTGGCATGTTTCCATAGCTAATGTATTTTGTCTGATCTTGGGAAATATCGGGATTTTTGAGCTGAATGAAAGCACATAAATCTATTCATTAATTTTAGCTCTTGATCATTATCTCTGTGTTTCAAAGCCCATTTACTCAACAACTGACTCTCTGTGATGAACATGAAGCAGTCTTGTCACTGAAATGAACAATTTAAAGTAAAGCCTGCTGAAAATAATCAGATTTAGCAGAGCTAGTAGTTTATGCAACTGGAAGAAAAGGAGTTCCTGCATTTTAAAGACTCTCTAGATCATAAAATCATAGAATGGTTTGGGTTGGAAGGGACTTTAAAGAATGTCCAGTTCCAATCCCCATGCCATGGGCAGGGAACTTTCCACTAGACCAGGTAGCAAAACACTTATGGTCCATCCAACCTGGGCAGCGAAGATGGTGAAGGGCCTTTAGGCGAAGCTGTATGAGGAGCAGCTGAGGGCAGAGGGGCAGACATGACTGAGGTGAGATCTCATTGTAGTTCTCCACTTCCTTGTGAGGGGAAGAGGAGGGGCAGACACTGGTCTCTTCTCTCTGGTGACCAGTGACAGGACCCATGGGAACGGCCTGAAGTTATGTCAGGGGAGGGTTAGGTTGGATATTAGAAAAAGGTTCTTCACCCAGAGGGTGGTTGGGCACTGGAACAGGCTCCCCAAGGCAGTGGTCACTGACAGAGTTCAAGAACTGCTTGGATGATACTCTCAGTCACATGGTGTGACTTCAGGGGATTGTCCTGTGCAGGGCCAGGAGTTGGACTTGATGATCCTTTTGGGTTCCTTCTAGCTCCAAATATTGGGTGATTCTGTGATTGAATACCTCCAGGAATGGGGAGTCCACAACCTCTCTGGGCAACCTGTTCCAGTGCTTCACCACCCTCACAGTGAAGAATTCCTTCTTAATATCTAGTTTAAACCTCTACCCCCTTTCAGTTTAATGCCATTCCCCATTGTTCTTATCACTACACTCCATGCCTGTGTGGAAAGTCCCTCTCCAGCTCTTGTTGGCTCGCTTTGGGTACTGGGAGGTGCTCTAAGGTCACCCTGAAGCCTTCTCTGCTCTAGGCTGAACAACATCAACTTCCAGCCTGTCTTCACAGGAGGGGTGCTCTGATGCTGGTATCAACTTAGTGGCTCTCCTCTGGACTTGTTCCAAAAGGTCCACATCTTTCTTACGTTGGGGACCCAGACCCAGATGCAGTGTTCCAGGTGGGGTCTCACAAGAGCAGAGCAGGGGCTCAGTCGCCTCCTCAGTCTCCTGGCTATTCTTCTTGATGCAGCCCGGAATTGTGTTCAGCCTTCTGGGCAGCAGGCATTGCTGAATCATACTGAGCTTTTTGTCCATGAACAGCCCCAAGTCTTTCTCTCCAGGGCTAGTCTCCATTCTCCTTCCAGCCTGGGCTTGTGTTGGGGATTGCCTCAACCCAGGTGGAAGACCTTGTACTTGGCCTTCTTGAACTTCGTAAGGTTCACATGGACCCACCTCTGAAGCCTGGGTCAGCCACACCTATTCTCCCACCTGTAATTTAGGCATTTTTCCTCTGCCCCATTCCTCTCTCTGATGACTCTTCTTGTGTTTACTGCATTTTAGCATCATTTCCTTCCTCCTTTGTTTTCTAATTTGACCCGGATTCTTAATCCACATGGGGCCTAATGGCAAATTTCTACTGATGGAATGAATTACCATGTATGTGCCCTGTAAGTGACATTTCTCTATGAAATACATGTACATCCCCTGGTACAGATTAGTTTGCACTCATGTGTCAACAGAGCTAAGGTGAGCAGATTTCTGTTCAAGAGAATGAAAACTGCAATAACTAAATCATCTGTACCAGTGTTAATTCAGAAACGTATCTGTCTGTTGCTGACTGTTTTTCAGGATCTCCATCTTCTGTTCTTTGCTTGGTGTTTTAGACAGTGGCACATGTGCAAGGAGTAAATATCCACCCAGAGCATGTTTAGAAAGGAGTAATTTTTCTTTTACCATTTGAAAGAATTGAGTGCTGTATTTCCTTTGACAGTAATATTCAATTAGAGTTTAAGTACAATAATTTTTACAAGATCAGGTATGAGTTGAAAACACTGTAATTCCCAGTGGGGTCATACTGACATTGAGTCAGTATGGGTCAGCTTACTTGTGAAGGCAGGTCCTTGTTCCCATTTAATTCTTCATTGAGTGGGGGCAAAAGTAAAGATCCAATTTCCTCATTAAAGAGAAAACCAGGCAGTTGAAGTGGGAAATACCAGCCCAGCCCTAATCAGAATTTATACTCCCAATTCCTGGAACCACCCTTCCCTTCCCTTCCCTACAGCGGACTCTACCAAAGCTACTCTGTCTCTCCTATTTGTTATCTCGTTGAAATATCTTTTGGGTTGCCTATTTCTACACTCCACTTTTTTTCTATTAAAACCAGGATCTCTAGTACAAATTTGTACAGATACAGCACTGATTTGAGAATGAACACTAAAATGGCAATAGTGGACTGGCACATATTGAACTGGATGGATCTGGATGAGGTTGGAGATGTGGAGAGCTGAGACACCAGAGTGCAGGATGGGGATTCAGAGAGCTGGCACACCTTCCTGTGTGTGTTGGTGGCAACAGGCAGAGAGAATGTTGGTTTAACAACCCCTCCAGAAATCCCCTTCTGCTCTGTGTGCATCTGTACTGCTGTGCTAGTGCCCTCCAGTAAGGTCTGGGTGTTTTGGATGAGATTGTTACATTTTATAATTTTTTCAAGATTTTTACCTACTGCCTTAGTATAATTGCAATGGACAGTTATATACATGCACAGTTACATTATGTACAATTACACAAAAGGTTTAGCATTCAAAAGCATTCAAATTATGTATCATCTGACTTTAGTAATGAATATTATATATCCTTTCCATTTACCAACATTTCTTCTGTAAATGCATTTTCTTTTGTGTTTTAATAATACTTTGTAATACTGCAGCTTCGTACCACAAGTGGAGTGCATACAGCAGGGGTCATAAAAGACCACATGCTTGCCTGTAAGTATTTAATTGTCATATGCAAATGACAATGACTGTGAAAAATAATTATCTTGTCTGTTGGGGTTTTGCTGATACTCTTGTAAAACTGAATCAAACGGAAGTTTGCAACACTTTCATCATAGCTGCTGTGTTTTTCTCCTTTCACAGATGTAAATGGAGATTGCCCAACAGAACTATGACACTCTTGCACTTAAAATGAGGCAATATTTTAAACAGATCTCCACAGCAAATAAATATCCCCTATCTGAGATATTTTAGACAGGTTACAACAAATCACTTTTGCACAATGCCATGGTAACTGCCTTGCTGCAATTTAAGTATTACTAGAAGAAGAGTGTAGGTGATCGTTCTCCAGTGCTTAGGACAGAGCCTGACGCTGTTCAGTTTACAAGTATAGACAGAGCCAGGAACTTCTTGTGTAATATCTCATATACACATGTAGCTGGGGACTGGTATCACTCAACTGCAACTTAGCCAGTAAGGAAGGACATCAGAAATATTGGTAACTTTAGAGAAAATTATTCTAGGAGAATTTGAAAGTGACAATCCTTTATTTCCATGATCAGTCTCTCAGACTGTGAAAGGTTCCAGTAAAAACTGGAAGACGGAAATTTCTCCAGAGGAGAGATGAGGCATGAGGCTGTGTCAGGTATTCAAGAAATGCTTGTTGCCTCTGGAGTGGTGGGAACAAAAGCTGACCTCAGTGATGGCATTTTGGATAGATGTGAGGGCAGAGCTGCTAGTACGTGGTGGATATGTAATGTGACCAGAGCAAGAGGGATTTTATGCCTAAGTGGAGAGAACAGTGTGCCTCAGGGTGCTGCAGAATGAAATAACCAAGCAGTCAAGGCAGGTAGCTCCTTCCCTCCCTCTTTTTTCTGAAGGATTTCTCTTAACTTTCCCTTCTTATATGATGTGTACGTGATGTCTACTGAAATGATTTCTATAAAGTAATGCCCCAACAGTGAATGTCTGTCTTGGTTTTGGTGATGCTTACATGCTTCCTCTTAGTCACAGAGAAGTAATTGACCTTTCATGCTAGTTAAGATGTACTGTTTTCCCTTGACTCTGAAGATCTGGGGAATCAAAGAGGCCACCACTCCCCATGAAACTGAAGGAATTTGTCATAGAAAGAAAGAACTTGGAAAACGTCACTGCATTCAGTAAAGCAGCTGGGAAGAAAGGGAGAGAGGAGGGGTGGAAAATCATTCAAGATCTGGTCAAATGTTTCTCTTAAAACACTTTCCAGTGAAAAAAAAAAAGAGCTTATCAACATAAATGTCAAATTTCCAAGAGATGAAACTAATCTGTTCTGGTGTAGGCTTTTCAGTGAAAACTTCTAGTATTTCATTTTGTTGCCACTTTCTCCTAGAAGGTACAGTCCTGTCCTGACTCGCTATGGTTTCTTGCATTTCAGGGCCTTTAAAAACTGGATTCCTCCAGTCAACATGACAGGGTTGCTACAGCTGGTTAGGTAGAAAAGGTAAACTCTTTCAAACTTTTTTCCTGATTCTACACTATCCCCCCTACAAGATCTGGAGTTATTAGGATTTAGATATTTGGGCACAATCAAATCACAAGGCCTGAAGTCCTGGGCTGTTTGAACCCTTGCCATCTTCCCTTCTTTCTGGGTAGGCATGTTTTTGGCACTTTTTGTTATAGTTTCTCTCCTCTGCCCAGGTAAGGAGGGCAGTGATAGAGCGGCTTTGGAGGCACCTGGCCTCCAGACAGACAACCTCTTACTTTCTTCAGTCATCTTTAGCTGGTTAGTTTTAACAGCAAATCAATTTCTGCACTAAGTAGGAACAGTGGGAATGAAAATTATTGTCAATGCTGATTTTTTTTTTTTTTCCCCAGTGTAGTTGAGATTTGGTGACAACTGATAGGAGCCAAGTGGAAATGATTTGTTAATCACAGGAAGCCTTGGAGCTTCTGACTTTGGCAAAACCCTACTTCTGGCTTACTTCACATATCACTTCATCTATCTCACGATACCAAGTAATGCATCATTTTAGGGCATCTGTATTAATAACATCAAGATATAAACCAGGCTGAAGAACCAGATGGGCTTAAGAATCTATTATTGTGTAAGGTACTTGTACAGCCAGCCAAATTCTACTGTATGAGCTTGTGTAATTCCCACTGGTCAAAATTTCTGCCTCTTGGCTAAGGCAAGAATTCAGAGTTCAAGTGTGCATGAATCTCAGAACACAGCTCAGAAATCCCCAGCACAAGAGCTTGGCAGCAACTGTACCTCCAGTGTTCTCTCTACTGTGCATTCTCTGAGCAATCTTCCTGCTCTTTCTTGAAAGCCTTCTGTATCTGAGGGCATTTTAAAGCTGACGTATGTAGAAATAACTTTGGTGTTTCAGCAAAGCAGTGCAGGCTCCCTGTGGAACCTGGGCAATGTTCTTCACCACCAAGCTGAAAGCAATAAAACCAAAAGTGTCAGTAGTAGGTTTTACTTTTTTCCATAAATACTAAAGGTCTATGACAGCAAAGAAAAGTTGGCCACTGGCTTCAGAGAAAGGAGGATTAAGCCCTCAGGCAGAAGGACATAAATAAACAAGGGTCAGTAACTATTCTGAGGCACTTCAGAGTCAGTCTAAAGCAGCTGATGCGAATGCCTCAAAATAAAGCAGGGAATTTGAAAGGTGTTCAAACTGTTTTCTTTGAACAGCATTTTGCATGTAGATTTCAAGCACTGAAAGGGAAAATCTGTTCTATCAATGGGATCTCATGTGTTTGAACCAGAGAAGCAGTGATGGCACACAAGTGAGCTATGGTGCCATGCTACAAAT
This sequence comes from Pachyramphus minor, assembly GCA_013397135.1. NCBI lineage: Eukaryota > Metazoa > Chordata > Aves > Passeriformes > Tyrannidae > Pachyramphus > Pachyramphus minor. The sequence goes on from VYXB01002635.1 coordinate 158,073, forward strand.
CCCTCAGCAACAGAGCTGTAGCTTGCATGAACTAGACTAGCATATGATCACTAAGAAAGACTTATTTTTCTCTCAATTAAAAGTTCTTACTTGGGTACAAAACTACCCAAAGGCACAGAGTTAATCTGAACTACTGGTGATTTGTATTGGCTCTCATGGATGCTGCTTACATTAATTACAGAGAACCCATTGCACAGGATGAACTATTACTAAATCATTTCTTAGAATTATTAAGCATGAACTAGCTTTCATCCCACATGCAGGGCTTTGAACTGTTAGTGAATAATTTTTCAACACATTTTCTTTGGGCTTTTGTTCCACGTGCAGGTCTTGTCTTTTTCACCTATACAGCCTCCAGAACAACAGGGGCAATCCTGCTGCTTTGGAGCAAGACATGCTCTCACGGGCATCAAAGGGGCCTGTGTTGAGATGATATATTTACTGTGACAACTGCAAGGTAGTGTCTGGCTTACTGGTGGCCTGTTGGTTTGGGTTGTTCTGGTGGGTAGTGTTGAGAGGAAGGAGTGTGTTGTGTTGGGGTAGGGGAAAATGACTGCTGAGGTACGGTGAGCTCCTCAGCTCCAACAGCTGCTGCCCTGACCCCTGATGATGGCTGTCCAGAGCAGACCATGATTCCTGCTCTGCAGAGGAGGTCAAAGGTGAGTCTTGCACAAGCCTAGCCAGGTGCTCTCCTTGGGAAATCAGATCTGCTTTGTGCTTTGCACAGACCCAGTTCCTGGTTGCCAGATAATTTCCCAAAGTGGACTGAAGATGCAGGAGAACACTGAAAGCTCTGCAAGATTTCTGCTGTTCCGTTGCTTCAGACCCGTTCCCAATGTATGGGCTGTGGTGGGTCCCGAAATCAGAAGGGATAAGACAAGGACTATGTTGCAGAAGAGCAAGGTGGGACAGATTTGGAAAGATGGGGACAAACTTTTTAGGAGGGCCTGTGGAAATAGGACAAGGGTTAATGGATTTTAACAGGAGGGTTGATTTAGATTAGATATAAGGAAGAAGTTGATTACAATGAGTGTAGTAAAGCACTGGCATCTCTAACACCCAGAGAGGTGGTAGAGAGGTTCCCCATCTCTGGAAACTTGCAAGGTCAGGTAGGATAGGGCTCTGAATGACCTGATCTAGGTGATCTTTCAACCCAAACTATTCCAAGATTCTATGATTTTAGAAGGTGAAAGTTTCCAAATCCACTGAATGTTTCTGTCAGAGCACTGTCTTAACTGGCATGGGAAGGAGCTGAAGTTTTGGTCTGCTCTGATGGACAAGACTCTTTATGTCTTTGCTTTGATTTCTGGATAGTATGGCACATCATACACCAGGAAGGTGGTTAAATGCAAGTAAGTTCTGCTTTAAACAGAAGTCAGGGGAAAAAAAGGTGCATTCCCTGCTCTGAAATTGGTGATGTAATTGCAGACAGTATTTGTCAAAACATCTCTGCCCCATTTGCTGTTGCTAATGATTAAACCAAAGACATGCTTTTCTCTGGTAGATACAGTTAGCGAGGAATAAAAGACAATCTTTAAAAAATATTTATAAAGGATCAGAACAAGACACTGTTGGGTTTTTTCTGCTATTTTACTTCTGAGGAGCTAAAGAGGACCAGCAAAGTCTACTTTTATGTGGTTTGTGCACTTGAAACTCTGTGGATCCTGCTCACAAAAATGTCTGGAGCCACAATCAGGAATAGTTTAGATCTTAACTGCAAGTTTTAGTTGGGCTTCATATGTAGAAGGCTTTGTAGTGTCTTCCAGAGAACAGCTTCAGCATCTGTAGGTGACTGCATAGGTTTCTTCCATTATTGTGGGATTAGACAAGGGCAATGAGATTGCAAACAGCCAGAGTACTTGGGGAGAGACAAAAACTATGAACATATGCAGCTACAGATGAGTTGGTTCTTCTTTCATGAGACTTTGAGCAGTGCCTAGTTATGGTGTAGCCCATGTTGACTTGGAGATGTGACACTTGTTCCTACAGCAGCGGCTTCTACCTATTAGTCACCCAACTACCAGCATTATTTAGCTTGGGAACAGCCTTAGCTGGAAATGGTTTCTGTGTACTTTTCCAGCTTCCCCTTCAAGCCTGCAGATTTTCACATCCACAACATCTACTGCCACTGCTAGTGCTGCTCCTGGCTCCATGGGTTCACTTGAGCTTCATTCCAGCTCTTGGCTTTGAGGAAACAGTGAGACAACTGTCCCTTTTCATCCTCTTTGTGACAACACTCTTGATGCTGCAGACTTCTTTCATGACCCTTTTCAGTTGCCACTTTTCCAAACTTAAGTCCTGAACTATTCAGTCACTCCCTGTACAGAAGCTGTCCCACGTTTGGGATATCCATAAACATGCCAACAATTCAGAGCACTTGGCTTTGTGAAGGGCTATTAATAAAATATCTTGCCTGTTGTTTGGAAACTAAGCTTGGTTTTTGTCAATTGTCACAGGGTAAGAGGAGAGGTCCTCCTGTGGGTTCATAAGTTGTTGTGGATGAGAAAGAAAGGGTGGCAGTCAATGGGCAGTTTCTCTGACAGGAGGAGAACAGTAACCTTGGGTGTTTCCAGGGATCCTGTGGTCTTCCATGTATTTGTAAATGATTTGGAATGATAAATCATCACCTCACTTTAAGAAATGTTGTGGTATAAATATGCATGGAAAAGAAACAGCATTTTTTATAAGAGACTTGAAGACCTTCCTCTCAAATAAAGATTTAGTAGTCTGGGACACTTCAGCATGGAAATGGAGACAGCTGGGCAGCCATGTCATGCAAGCCTATAAAATAGTTGGAGTCGTGTGTAGAGGAAGGTTGCAAAACTACCAATTAGTATTCTTCATGATGTAAGATCCAGATACCATCAAATGAAATTATCAGGTAACAGGTTTAAGACAAACTTGTAAAGTACTTACCATGTATGATGAATCTGTGCATTGTGAGTCTAGTTGTCTTAGGCTATTATGGAGGCCAGATGTAGGTATTAGTCCTAGATAGGGTGAGATATGCTCACAGAGATTTACTGTACCTAAGAATCTGGATGCCATCTCCAGCTGAAGAAACCCTTGAATCAGTGATTGCCTGAAGCTGGAAGCGTGTATTGAGAAAAGATCACTCTGTACTTGACCTGTTCCTTATGCCTTTCCTTACATATCTGCAGTGGAGCAGGTAACTTTGCTCTGCCTGTAGGTGTCTGTTGCTGTGAGCATGCTGAAGGCTGTGAGATTTCCATCCCAGGAGCTTAGGAGCAGATTAGCTAAACCAGTCGGATGCAGGATAGGTAGAGCTTCAGAAGGGAAGCTGTCATGGGTTTTACCAGGGGTCAATTTTTTTTCCTCAAACTCCCCCCTCCACACAATTACTGTAAGTTGAGAGAGGTTTTATACAGACAAAACAGAGGCTTGACATAAGGGATATAATACTAAGATTTATTACTAGCAAGATAAAAACTAAGAAATAACATATACTACAAAAGTTCTAATTAAACTAGCTTATCTTATGAAAAGAACGTTAGGTTGTTATTTACAAGTTCAGCGGCTCGTCTCAGGGTTTCAGTCTTTTTTCCCCTGCCTTGGGAAGGCAAGGGATGAGGAAGGCCCTTTTTCTGTGGAGTTTGACATTTGGCCAGGTGCCAGGTCTAACAAAGAAGATTTCTCCTTGTTTTTTTTCCAGTTTCAGGAGGAAGGTATTTTCTTTTTATAAAATCATCATTAGTATTTACAAAAGCATTTCTCCCCAATTTGTATCAGTCTAGGGGGAGAAAGGTTTTTCCTTTTGAAACAGTTTCTGTAGCACTTGTAAAGTGTCTTTTCTGTTATCTTGAGGACGACAGGTTCAGTGTGTCCTTGCTGGAGATTCTTTCTCTCTCTTGGCTGGCTCTGCTGCATGATGACTTCAGGGTTGGGTCTGTCCCCCCTCCTTTTGGGACAGGACTAGAGGCTAGGAAGATACAGCCAGGCTCCTGAGGTCTTCCATGGCTTGTAAGGGACTCTTACTCCATTATGGTCTGTACCACAGTTATAGGGGATAATGGCTTTGAGTCCTTTCCCCTGTTCCTGAGGGTTCCTTTGCAGTAGGACACTTACTTCACCATAGTCTTCACCCACAACTACAGAGAATGGCTTTGAGTCCTTCCTCTGCTGTGTGGGGGTCCCATGGCCACTGAAGATAGTCCTAAATAGACCTTCTCCTTATGGGTCNGTGCCATACCTCCCCTGGCACAAGGCTGGGGGAAGAAGGGCCTGGCCCCCCTACGTGGGGGCCTGCTGCCTCCCTCCTACATGACTGCTTAATTTTTTCTGCGTGCCACCCACCTTCTCTTCCATTTTCTTAAATATGTCATTAGCAGAGGCGTTACTAAAACTTCTGATGGGCTTCTTCTTGGAAATCTACCTGGGCCTGACCATTTCAGCTCAGGGGGGCTGATAAAACCCACGACAGAAGCGAGACTCAGAGACCTTCCAACCTCACTTTGATCCCATTTCCTGCAATTCTATGGAAGCAGTGAGTGAAAGTGCCAACTTCTTCGCTTCCCACCTCTGGGCTCTCATCAGGACATGGCAGAAAGGGGTCCTGGGTGCTGAAAGACAAGAAAGGCTGAAACAAGGAAAGAGTTTGCAACAGGTGTGGAGTCTTCTCACCACTGGAATCACGGTGGAGGTTGAGGGTAAGTTGCACCTCCGAAATGCACCAGCACAGACACGCCAGGCTCTGACTCAAAGGCCAGGCTCAGCCATAAGCCGTGTCTGTGGGCGCTGGAGCCAACACTGTGTCAGTTTGTTGTGTTACTGGCAGCCTGTCTATGGAGGAGTGCAGGGGGCAGAATGAAGTTGTTCCAAGATCCAAGAGAAAGGAATTGCAACCACTGAGCCTGTAGGTATGAGCAGCTGTTATATACATATATATATATATATATATATATATATAACATCACAGCAGAAGTGGTGAAGATCCAGATGAAAGATCTAAGGAGCAGTTTCACAAGATGTCTGGCCCATGAGCTTTCCACGGGAAAAAGGACAGAACACAAATGAGGTTGCAGGACAGACAGCAGTCTCATCCCTACATTGTGTTTTGAGTTTCTCCTTTTGGTATGGTTGTGTTTTTGAACTGTAAGCCAACCTGCAGGGCCCTATTGCCAGATACAGGGTGCTGTTGATGTACAAGGGCAGTCTCAGCAGATGCACCTTCTTCAAGGCAATGCCTTGGAGAAGTTACCACTGACTGAGTCTCCTTCCTGCTTTGTCCTTCTAGATAGCACTGAAAATGGACAGCAAGAGGGTTGAAGAGCTAACTGACTATGCTGTGAAGAAAACATGAAAAAAAAAAATCAAGAATTATATAATTGCAGTTACAAAGATGAATTGAACTCCTAAGGAATTCAAAGAACATAGCAAGAACTGGCATTTGCAAATGATGGCATGCAAGGAAATACCTATAAACGAACAGTGAATTAGTGCATATTCCCCTATGTCCTCTTTAAAAATATGTGAAGAGTTATGTGATATGTAGGCTTTTTTTCCAGAAACTTACTTTGAGGTCTTCTGTTATTAACAGACAAGTTAGTATTGCCAGGAAGAACTGCTAAACCTCTAACTTTCAATCCCACTCGTCTGCCTTCAGTCTAGGAGACTGGAGCTGCATCTAGCCACAAATACTTAAGCCTGGAAATCCCTCCTCAGAGACAAAACGTCTCCCAGGCTCTGACTAGGTACTGTGAAAAAACCTGATGATTTCCATGATCATATCACGCATGTTATGAAGCTGAGCAGTCAGAACTGTTTGATGGCTCCTGCCCAAGTCAACCTCATAGTGTCTATGACATATGAATAACACCCAGTGTGTGAACCACAAATAAACCACTTTAGTGTAGTTCCATTAAGGTATGTTCTACAAATAATAATTGAGAACAGCTCCCTACAGTCCATAAATGCCTTCTACTTCCATAAGTCCTTTTCCTATGAGGCACGATCTTTCCCTAATGCTTTTGAAACCAGAGCAACAAATGAAAATATTTCCAGCTTGTTTTTAACTGTTGCTGACAACATCTGAAGTGTTAATTGTAGAATGTTTTTCTTTAATTCATTTATTTTTCTTATTTGTATTCATTAAATGGATGGGGCTTTAAGCAACCTGGTCTAGTGGGAGGTGTCCCTGCCCATAGCAGAGGAGTTGGAAGTAGATGATCTTTGAGGACCCTTCTAACTCAAACCAGTCTATGATTCTATGAAATGGGAGCATAGCTAAAAAAAAAATAGACCATAAGGATTTTGTTTGTGTAATAAAATCTGGTTGGAAGAATGCCAGTCTAACTGCTAGTAGTCTTGAAGGTGGTTTTTCTGAAATTCTGCTGGAAAATAGAGCCTGACAGGACACAACCTCTGCTATTCCAAAAGTATGTCTGTATTTAACATACAGAAACCAAAGGAATCACGTTGATTTTAGTTAGGCATGTCCTGGAGCTGTCACATGACAGTTGCAGGAGGGAGATTATGTGGCCCATTATTATTTGTGTGTCCTTATTAGCTCCCACCACTAGGGAAATTGAAGATTACATTGCGACATCCTAAACAGGATCCCCATGAGTGTGTACAGGGAGCAATTTTTTTTTTGTTAAGAAGTGTAGTTTTGGCCTGTTTAAACTCTGATCTGAACTCTCCAGATTTTTCAGGCAGGACTCTTGAAGAATTTGGGCACCACTTACAAAAGGGGCAAGAAAAATTGTCTCTTGCACATGCTGACTAGAGAAGTCTTCATTTCTTCACCCCTGAGGGATAAGGCCTTTTAGGGATAGGGCTCACCTTGCTCAGCAAGCAGGACAGGAGTCCTTTACACAAAATTTTAGCTTGGACTGCAGAAGGAAACAAATACTCTGTAGCCTGTGGTTAAAATATCCCACTATGAAGCGTTATTCTTTTGTGCCCATACACACAGCAGAGGAGACTTCCAAAACCAATTCTGTGTTGTGTCTCTTTATTCCTCTCTGTCCTAGTTATGTCAAACCTTCTCGATAGGTGTGCCACCTGTGTCTGTGAACCAGCCTTTGGTTTTCACTGCAGACAGAGCAGGCAGAAACTGAGTTTTCCGTTTTCTTGAAATCAATTAAAATAAACCATTTTCGGTTGCTAGCCCATCTACAGTAGCCTTTGTTCATTTTTCTGTTCAGCACTGTAAATCCCCTCTATCTTCCCTCTCTCAGTAAAATTTGCATGTTCCTAATCCTAGGATTTACTTAAGCAACTACAGAGGATCGTGAAATGGCTTCTCCTCCAACTGCTTCTTCTCCAGCTGGGGACAATTACCAATTTGTCTAATTCTCACCACATATATTATTAAGATTAAAGGCAGATCTCAAAACATTAGTAACTAATTTCAGTGTTATAGTTCTAATAAAATAAAAGTGGGCCACTATTAGGCAACATCTCTTTTGTATGTGGTAACTTCTTCATTGAATTCTGAGGTTTTCTTCCTTCTCAGATAGAATTAATCATAGTTGCAAGGATCTATGGATTACTGCTACTTTTAAATTTGAAGCAGGGTGGTGGATGGGAGTGATTTGGATATGTCGGAGTAATTTGGATATGTCCCCAACAGGAGCATTGAGAGGAGCAGAATAGTGTTAATAATTTTTTCTTATTCTAACAAAATTCTGCATCCAGTGATAGAAACTCTTATTGCAAGAGTCTCTTTTTATCACAAAGCTTGCTAGCAGAGGTTGATCTGTTCTATATCAGTGGAAGCAAGAGGAAAAGAAAGTGCCACAGTTTGGGCTTCTGGAGAACAGATTTGGGCAAGCTCAGGGAAGAGCTGACAGGCTTCAGAAATGAGGAGTGCTAAACATGGAAGGCAGGGGGGAAGAATTAAGAGGACAGGGAATAATACATCTCATTTATATAGGAGACAAAGACAATCATTTGCCTTTACTGAAATAGAAGATGGGAATATCTGCTTTCTTTTAAAGTATTTCTATGTTTAGGCTCTGCTTCCCAGAGAAAACATCCAACTTTTCAGCTCCCACCTCTGGCAAAGAAACTCAATGGCCTTCAAATCCAGACTGAGAAATCATCTATATGGCACAATGCTGCGCTGTGAGCAGCTCTGAGGCCTCTATCCTGACTCTCTGCTAGCTCAAGGTCTCTGATGAAATGATGGTCTGAAGCAGAGCCTGCCAGCACAGCCCTGCCTCAACCCACCCTGGGAGCCCAGCCAGGACAGGGACATGGGGAATTGATAGCACATGGCTGATGGATCCTGGGTCCTACCAGCCTGTCATGGGACACTCCATCTCATGCTCATACCCCTTGTAACTGAAAACAAGCATGAAAGGGGTAGAAACTGGATTTACTGTGATGTTCTGCTACCCAGAAGTACAAAGCACAGGCTGAGCACTGATTCCCTCTATGGTGCAGGTTATCTAAGCTTAAGATTTGCCACAAGTTGGCACCAGCAGACAGGCAAATCAATGATGATGAGAGGATTATGTCTGAAACCTCTTGCTTGTGTCCCAGTGCTCAGATCAAGGCTGGAGTAGGACCACTCTTGCCAGCAAGATTCACAGCCTAAGAGCGTTTGTTCCTAAGGCTGTTGGATAGGGATACCAAGAGTGAAATTCATCAAAGATAAGAGACACAGGCATAGAGCAAGGTCTAGAAACTGTGAGAGCCTAGGATTCATCTTTCCATCTCTCCTGAGGTATTAACTAGCTACTGAAAAGCTGCAGAGAAGATGCTCACTGACATTTGCTCTGGATTCCTCTTTCATAATGATCATGGCTGCTGCTTCTTGGGCTATCAGTGACCTCTGTTGTGGGTAACCCCTCCCCAGTGTGATGTTCCAGGAGCTGTTGGTTCTAACACCACCATGTCACCATACCTCAACCAGCAAGCAGCTTGACTGGGGTGATTTTTTCCCTCAGTCATTTTGCAGCACCATCCTCCCTATTGCCAACCCCCAGACTGTCATGTTGGCTCAGGCGATGGATGAGGTGACATGGTGGCAGAGCACAAGGGTGCCTGTAGCTGGCCTTGATGCCTGTGTGTTGGACAGGCTAATCCCTGAGGATGGGTAGCTGGGGCCTGTTGTGAGCCCCATCTGTCTGGATGTGCTGCAAGATAAAGGGGATGTGTTAAACCACTGTGGCAAAATTTGTTAGAGCTGCTCTGCAGAGTCCAGAGTTAAAAGAGACCTTTTCCCATGTATCAATGCCAGAAGAGATGATCACAAACAAATGGCTGCCATGAATCTGCTCTGAAGTCTCAGTTTTTGCAACACCCCAATTTAAGCAGTTCCATCCCCCAGTGACTCCAAGGGTACTGATCAACTGGGAAAGTGTCCTCCTCCCAGGGAAAGCTTTGCAGGAGGGCTTCACCTCTCGGAGCTGCAGTTGTCCTGTCAGGGCAGCATGGAACAAGGCAGCAACTGCTAGAGACACTGCTAGAGACTCTGCCTTGGCTCCCTGCATCCATATCACCTGAGGTGGCCCTTATGTAGCTTCGGGGTTGTCTGTGGAGCAAATTGATCTCTAGAGATTTTTACTTGGAGATGAGTTTGACCTCATGTCTGTTTGACCTTTAATCTTCAAACGCCTCTTTTTTTTTTTTTTTTAAGTCAAAATAATACATGGACTAATAGTGCTGTAAAAAGATGTGGGTCTGGATTATCCCCCTTTTTCATGTTTGCAGCATCATAGATTTGCTATGACCTATCACAATCATGCTTTGTGCGTGGCATCATGCGTCATTTTAGCCCCACAGGCTTCTCAAAGGCTAATCTGAAAGCTGATTTGTAGAAACCCACCTCAACACACAAGAGCCATTAGCTCACTTCAGACTCTTTGCTAGATTTCCTGACTTTCTGACTGGTTTATTTCAGAAGCAGAAGGGGAAGATGGGATTTTTGCTGCATATACACTAGCTCTTCAGCCAGTCACTGGAGCTTTGACAGTTACTGCCAGATGGGGATTGGGCACTGGCTTTCTCAGATGAAGTATTACCTAGCCAAGATTTAGTGGCATCTGGCTAGACATTCTCTGCTAGGAGATGTTCTGGTTACTCATCCCAAATACTTTGCTTGTGGATCTGGTGCTGACTATAGCTTTTCCTCTAGCTACTTGCAGTGAGACATTTATGTACACACAATCAAAGCAGATAAATCTCTTAAAAGGGATAATCATAATCTCTTTAATCATCACATTGTAGTAATCCCCCGTAAACAGACTGGCTCCAGAAAACCTTTTACTAGGTCAGTGTCCTCACTGATCTTTTCCCTCTTCAGTTTTGTCTTGTGTCAGCCATGTGGCAGAAGATGTTTCAGAGAGATCAGGAAATTAAAGGACTGTGTGTACACACAGGAGCTGATAATATGCACCTTGCATGCGTATGCTGTTTGTTGATAACAAATCTGAGAATAGCAGTTGAAGACATATAGGCAGAATGTAAACACATCTTCACTGTGATTTAATACATGGTCAATTCCAGTGACCCCTATCTTGGGGCATTTCCTGCTTAACCAACATTTTACAATGTGCTTTTGTTTGTTCTTTGTTCATGGATGATGCTGCTGACACTGCAGAAGTTACAGTTATGTTTCTGCTCACACATGATGCACATCCATTATTGCAAATGTAGTTGTGGGAACGAGTTATTGAAATAGCAGGGAACATGAATTACACACCTGCTTCCAGCAAACTCTCCTTGTCTGGTTTTATCCAGTAGCTGTAGGATGAGTAAAAACATTTCTAAAGGAAAAGTGATTCATGCAAGGAGCTCTGACAAGAGGTCAGCTCTGTTCACATCCAGAAAATGGAGGGCAACATCTGAACAGAGGAAAGCCAGTGGTGTTGCTTGCCTGCAACTCCTGCTCTGACCCTTCTCACCATACTGGTGTTAACACTTTTGCATGCTTTTTTTAAAGGAGATTGTTTCTAAGTACATGCTAGAGGTTTTGCATGCTGACTACTGGATTGGAGGGACTCCAGGAAAAGCAAGGAGACCAAATGGGGTTTGGGAAATTGGTGGGCCTCATCTAAATTGTCACATGGTATTCTCATTTCAGGCAAGGGCACTGTAACCCCAAGTTCGTGGCTGCCTGGAGAAACCAAGGAAGTACCATGGGAAAGAGGAGTGCCTCAGGCATCCCAGAATCTGCCTTAGAAGAGAGGACAGTGTAACCATTAATGTTTGTGTTCTTTCCCAATTTATAGGTCAGCTTTAGCAGGCCTGCACACACTTGAAAACTAAATGACAAGCTGCGTCCAGTCCCGTGGGTCTTACTCATGGGACTTGTCCTTACTCATCGGATCGGCCCCCGCAAGGCCCATGAGACTGCTGGTATGATTGAGCCTTTTGGCAGAAAGACCTGTTCATTCCAATGAGGATCTGTTTGTTCTGCACACTGTAAAAATGGAAGGCAACAAGACTTGTACTTGTGTGAGCTCAAATGCACAAAGGGTCACAAGCCCATCTGGGGCAGTCCTGGGAGGCCAGGGCACTCCTGGCACCCAGTGAAGGTCTTCAAGAAGACACTCTGAATGAGAGGGGGGTGGGGAAGCTCCCCCTCGCCTCAGCTCTTCTCCTGCTAGAACTGACCTTGGAGGAAGCTCTGTTATCTCAAGTCCTCTCTGCTCTCTGCCAGGCTGGAATTCTTTCTGCAGCAAGTTCCAGGTGGGCAGTTTCTGTCTGGAGTTTGTTTCTCCACTATTACACGTCCCAGCTGGAGAGACTTCAATGCCATGCCTGCCCCTGGCCCAAGGCCAGGAAAGAGGGGCCTAGCCCCCCCCCAACTCGGGGGCCAGCTGCCTCCCTCCTACATGGCTGCTTAATTTCTTCTGCACAACTCACCTTCTCTTCAGTTTTCTGAAATATGTCATTAGCAGAGGTGTTACTAAAAGTTTTAATTGGCTTTTTCTCTGGAAATTCACCTGGACTTGACTATTTCAGTCCAGGGGGGACTGGTAAACCCACAACACTCCCCTGTCCTTGTTCCACCGCTGAGGATGTGGAGAGGAGGTGAGGACGCACCTCACAGAATTGCCTGGTAGCCTCAGATGGTGTTGGAATTTTGTGGTTAGTGATTTGATTAGGATTTTCTCATCCACGTTTTTAAGCAGGGACCTCTGTCCTATTCACAGGGGTAGTTAAAGGCTTTGTTGCAGAGACAGGGCTGGGGCCCAGAACAAAGAGCCAGAAGGGAAGGCACATGAGCGACTTTGGCTGATGGATCACAAGACCCTTGGGACCCGCAGTGGACTGCAACAAAGCCATGTTCTCAGCCAAAGCTGCTGGTGCTCAAGTCAGCAGTTCTGTTGACCAACCCACTACAAGAGTGCAAGTGTCTCTCTCTCTCTCTAAGCTAGGGGAGGCAGCAGCGTAAAAATTGACTTTCTTCTGAACCTTGCTAGGAATTGATTAAATAAGCTAAGAGGGCTCCATAAGTGTAAGCATCACAACTAGTGAGTTAGACTTGGCCCTTCCATTTGAATGAACTGGTGGGCGTATTTCAATGAGTCTTGACTGAGACTTCCAAGGTGCTTTTGCTCCCCAGTCATCAGCCCCATCCAGCATTATGGGTTACACCCCTTAGCTGCTCCAGCGGGCAGTTTGGTGTCCCAGCTACCTGACCCAGCCACAGCAGCCTTTGCTGTACTTTGAGGAACACAAATGTGCTTAATTTGCCAAAGCAGTTACTGCCTGGGCATTAACCTCTAGAAGAGAGGTGACCATCTGCAAGAGTCAGTCACTTCTGAAACTGCTCCACCTCTTTTCAAGGGGAACTGTTTTTGCAGTTAATAGTTACAACTAGGGAGCTGCTCTATTTTAGCTGTTGACAGTTGTGCTTTGTCTTTGCTTAAAACCGTGCTTTCAAGGGCTTTTCTACATGTACACATGACAGAGTCCTGCTGATAAACCAAGGAAGTTTTTTATAGGAGCTCTGAAGCATCTTCTGCAGGCAGTTTAGCACTGATTTAACTACTACAGATTAAAGCTTGTTAATTAACCTAGTCAAATTGATCAGGTTGTTGAATCAATTTGAATATGGTTTTGCTTAAGCCATTTTCTAAACTGGTTTTCAAAGCATGCCACTACATTGGTGCAGAAATTTGAGCATAGACATGTTTTGTTTTTTTCTTCCTTTGCACTGTGTAAACCAGCTTGTACTTGTGCAGCTGTTGTAGTTCATATCAGAAGACAAAATACTTCTTTGACACTTTTGGTAAAATCTCAGATCTTGTGCTTTCTGTTTAAGAATGTGCCAAATAAATTGGGGAAAATGAGCTTTAAGAAAGACAGGAAGTCAAATCAAAAAATATCCACCTTTTTTTGTATGCTATAAAGCAATAGAAAGACGTCATAAATTCAAAATACTTTCACAACATCATTAAATCTATTTATCTTTTCAAGGTCCAGTGTTTCCTCTTTGTCAGTGCATTTGGTTATGCTCGTTTATGATCTGTTTTCCACTGCCAGCCCACAAGACTAAACATGCCTTCTATTTTTCATGGTACATTTTCCCACTTCCTCTTCTTGCCTCATTACATTCACCCCCAGCGATCTGGGATGGTCTGAAGGCAAGACAGAGATCCTGCTGTGTTTAAAGATAGCTTCTGATCTGGATGGGTAATGTGATATGGAGCCTTTCACTGTCTGGTTGCTAATTTGGCTATGAATTGGATCGGTTGACTTGAAAAGGCAGTAGTTTTCTAGTGGTCTCTTTGACATGATTTATTCACCTTCATATCAATCCAATCCCATTTGTCACAAATCACCACCACAATTGAACTTAACCTGCTCTAAACCTGATCCCCACCAAGATGGTTTGAGTCCTGTCTGGATTTTCTCCTTGTGGTGTAGCCTGTGCTATAGCTGCAACATGGCTTTTTACAGAAAAATCGACTCTTTTTATCAACTGGAAAAGACAAATCAGTGCCCCAGCATTAAGGGCACAAGCAAACCCCCCCAGCTATGCCATTTGAAGATATTATTGCCTTTTCAGGGTGCAGATGACTAGCAGTTTGCTGGCACTGACCATTTCCAAAGCTCTGCTGCTGGAAAAGACCAAACAAACCACCTCTTCAGTCAGCCATAAGGGTTCAAAGAGTCAACACTGCCATGTTGTAATCTGGTTAATTTTGGCAACTGCGGGCTGGGGAATCCTGGTGTAGAGGGTCCCTCCTGCTGGGGGATCACTGGAGTGGCCAATGTGAGCAAGAAGGTGCTGTTGTGCAACACCCTGGCAATGAAAATGCCTTTTCTGGCAGAGATAACTATATAGGTCTATTCACAGGCTGTGTATGCTCTCAGAGCTGGACTGGACACCCTCTCCACTGTTGAAGGAGGTTTGCTGCTGCAGTTCATGTGGTGTCTGTGGAGTCTTGTTGACCTGCTACTGTGCCTAGCATGTTCTGGACCTGAATCAGCTTGGACCTTCAGGAAATATTCAGCCCATGCCTTGAGGACCATCTCAGACTCAGTCTCACTAAGCAGTTCAGATGTTGCCACCCTGCTGCAAAAAGCTAAGTTGGACAGATGTAGTCTAGTCCTCAGGATCAGAGAATGTGTGTGGGCCCATTTTATACGCTGGTGTTACTGTCCCCTTTGTGCCTCTCTGTATGTCCAGTGTCTGCACCCAGTTTTTCTAAATCCTTAAGATGTCATTGTAATACAAAGACATGATCTGAAATAAGACTGGCCATTTAACACTCAGGGAGACATCTCTTAGGGTTTTCTGCACCCCAAAGGTTAGCCTGTCATTCCAGTGCTCTCAAAGGATGCAGGAGATGGACTTGATTAGACAGGCAGGACTGGAATGATGTGGTTTCCGGTCATATTAACTAATAACTTCACTGGAATCCATGCTCTTGGTGCACCAAGGAGTAGTAAGACCAAAGGAGGAAAACATGGGAAACAATGAATAGGAGCTGAAAGCTTGAAGCTCTTTTCTGGCATGGTAGATTTGCTCTGTGGCTTTTGCCAAATTTCTCTAAGCTTTAATCTCTTGGCATTGAAAATGGAGAAAATGCTTCACTCCCATGATGTAAAACCAAACTGCAAAACTTATTGAGGAGCCATTAGCACAGTTCATTAGATCTGCAGATGGGAGCATTTGTGTGGCATTCATTATTCACAGACCTCCCTTTTTGTCCGATCAGTAGGTTTTTTTGCCAGGGTGTCTTGTAACTGCCACTGGCATCTTAGTTCTGGGCATGCACTGCACATTTTACCTGCTCTCTGAACATTGATCAAAGCTTCTGGGAGTAGAAGCCAGCAACATACTAAGAACTTTTCAGTTCAGCTGTTTTCACGTGCAGAGCTTTGCTTAGCCTGCTAAAGCTCATTGTCTCCAAGCCAAGTAATTGAAGGAGTCAAGGCCCTGTTTAACCTTTCGGGAAGAGCTGATGCTTTGACATCCACAAAGAGCTGCTTTGTTTGAGGAGCTAAAGGTTCTTTGCAAGATTAGGCTCAGGTATTACAACCCAGCACATGCTCATCAGCTATAATGAGTATGGTAGGTTGTTGGGGCTGGGATGTGGGAGTCCTAGGGCTCGACTGACTTCTCTGCCCGAGGGAATCCAAAACTGCACATCCCCCCAGGTGAAGACATTGCCCTCACTATCAGGTGTGAAGTAGCAAACTCTTGAAGGAGCTGGAGAAAGATATTGCAAGCACTGTCCCTCATGTTGGGTCTTTTGTTTTTCATAAAGTAGCTTAAACAATGATTAATCTGCAGGATAAAAACGTGCAATAGATAAAAATCTTCAAGCCCTTGAACAACTAATTTCAGGCTGCTGTTATGAGTTCCTGCTCCTGTAAACAGGAGCGACTGCAGGTTACCCACACCAGGGTACCTTAGAGTTTGTTTTCTTGTGGCAGACCCTCACTTTAAAGCCTTGTGCTGAGTGAGACAGTGATTTGAACCAGGAATGCCCTAAATTCCTGCGTTAAAAAGATAGCAGTGGTCTCTCTCAGTTTTTGAGCCTCAGCAGTCTGGCAAATGGGGTGAAAAATTCAGGGTAGAGCAAACCAACTTTTTCCAGGAAATATTCTCCCTGAGATCCTAGTCTCCACCCTACAAGCAATCTGCAAAGTGCACTCCACAGGAGTCATGGCAATATGAATTTTAACCTACAACTGTCCAGCATTCAGTACAGCTATTGATTTATATGTCATGTTGCATTCTGTTACAAAAATGTTTGTTATGAACAAACCTGCAACCCCTTTCTTCATTTTACAGGCTATATTCATACAGCAGTTATTTTATCTCTTCCCCCCCCCCTCAGTTGTCACTGTTTTCTGTGCTTCTGCCTTGTTGGAAGTGAATTTGGACCAACAGACTAAAGAGCTGCCATTTCTTGTCTAGTAGCAATCATATTCCACAACTCTGTATTAAAGTGATGTAGTTAATGGGAGGAAAAATTAATTTCACCACCTTTATTTAACTTTATTTCCTTTGTCTCCTTTGGGGTTGTTACCTTGGCAACTCAAGTCACCCTCTAACTGATCACCATCATTCCACAACCTGGAAAACAATGGATCTGCTTGCTGAAACAGGCACCACGTGAGGCATTTCTCCAGTGTCATGCCCGGTATTAGCAAGGTACTCCACAAGCTTCTTTGGCATCTTCACCTCTATAAATCTGTCCAGTGTAATAAGGATCATGGGTTATTTTAGGTGGAGTGCTGTTAGCTACAGTGCTAAAGACCATCCACATCCTTGTGTAAGCAATTCTTCATGTTTGCTGTCCATATGGACATTTCAAGAGCATTTATCCTGTATCAGAAACCCATTTGACTTACTAAATTCTGCAGTAATCACCTTTTTTTGGTTTAATTTAAAATATACAGCAGCAGCATCCAGGTCCCACAGAGTGTAATGAATACATTGATTGTAGGTAATTAGTAACACACTCCTTTTTATTCCAGAACACAGCCAGAAAGCCAAGTATATCATTAGCACCTACTGAGGGAGTAACATTTGATTGGGTTACTATTTACGTCCACAAGAAAGCCAATAACTCTTTGGTGTGTTTGAGCTGTGGAGAGGACTAATATATATCCTCACACTCTTTCAACTTATTTTATGTTGCACACAGAGGGGTGATTCTTGCTGGCCAAGTGCTGGCATAAGCCATACAAATCTACAAACAGCTGGGCCAGTGCTTTGCAATTATGCTTAACTCAACCCCTGTTGATGCCTTGGCAATGAGCTGGGTGTAATGTGAGGCCTTATGACCCTGAACCCATAGACTAAGAATCCTTAAAGGGCTCTGGATCACAACTGTAGAAATGTTTTTCAAGAGTAGGCTTCCTTAAATACCAATTACTAGAAGATAAATATAAACTAGAATATAAACTAGAAGTCTGGTTCATATCTGCTCTGTTCCAAAAGGTCTTACACGCTTATAATAAAGTTTAAAAAATCCAGATGCTTCTGCCTAGTGAGTGGTACACAACCAGTCTGGAGTGTACTTATGCACTGAGACACAGGACAGATGTTCTGGTGCCCTATTCTGGGAGTGGACACACAATGTTGCTTCTTGGTGAACACCTGTATTCTGGCCACATGGTGGATGTGCACACAACCATATGAAGAAGATGGAGCTAGATAGCTGTCTTTTTTTTTTCTTTTTCTTTTTCTTTTTTTTTGTTCTCCATAAGCAGTTAAAGAAACATTCTTCTTCAAAAAAAAAATTGACTCTATGAGAAAACCAAAAAAAATCATCTCCTACTGCCTCCAAAAAGGTACTGGAATGTAAGGCAAAAGCATACTTTTGCCTTTTAGGTACTAAGCCGGGCTTTGTGGTTGACCAATGCCAATTGCTAATGCACAAAGCCAGGACTTTTGAGGCTTGAAAGCAGTGTGGTGCTGGGAAATCTCTGCCCCACCAACCACCTACTGTTTGGCCTTGGGGCAGTCATGTCATCTGTCTGCATCTCTCCTTCCTTCT
Organism: Pachyramphus minor; assembly: GCA_013397135.1. NCBI lineage: Eukaryota > Metazoa > Chordata > Aves > Passeriformes > Tyrannidae > Pachyramphus > Pachyramphus minor. The sequence goes on from VYXB01002635.1 coordinate 176,015, forward strand.
CAGAATATGCCTTGTCTGTGTACACTGGGTTCTCTGGGGTAAGGACCAGCCCATGACATTTATTAATATAGTGCTTGGCATGCTGGAGCATGACTCCACTGAGGTTTCCAGTTGCTACCGAACTGCAAAATAATTAAAAGAATATGTTAAGGCTTCTTTTATGTAACACTGTCATCTAGACAGTTGATGCTTATTGGCTTCTAGGTTGAATTTGATTTAGACCTCAAAATTGTGTGCCTTGCTTATAAGATTATTTGCTTACTGTGTGCTATGCTGTCACGGTTACAACCACTGGAGAACCCCTCTGCATGTGGAAGCTTAGCTGAGCATTTTTCCTGCAGGGCCCTTAGCCTGGGACTTGGCCCTGCTTACCCCAAAAGAGCACTCAGCAGGAAATTCCCTTGCAGCCATTTTAGAAATCGGTCTCTGATTTTGTGAAATCACAAAGAGATGCCTTTGTCTCAGAGGTCTGAACAGTCACAAACTAAAGTGTTTGGCAGATCAGAAAACCCTCCACTAGCCACATGACCCTGGCTCCCTGAGGATCTGAGTCCAAGGGAATATCAGTCTTTTGCAGATTGATATGCATTGGAGAAGCTTTCCTGCCAGCAGCCAAGCCAGCTCTTAACTAGAAGCCAAGTCACTGCAGTGACAGTGTTTTTGAGCTTTCTGCTGCTGCATAGCCCTGGATGCACCTGGCTTTCTTTGGCTCAACTCAGAGCAGGCACAGAAGCCGCTGGAGTGTGGTGTGAAAGGCTGTATGGGAATACTTCACATATTGTCTGATGTAACACCAGGTCAGCAACACTGATAACAGGAGAACCCAGAAACACATGCCCTTCTTAAAAGAGCTAGATTAAATAACAATTTGCCAAATGGGAGAACTCCGTTTGAGACTATTGAACAGATCATTGACAAGTGGTGGGACACCTACTAAGAGCAAGCATTTAGCTCCTATGCTGCATTATTCCCAGACCTTTTACCCTCTTCAGCAAGCTGCAGTCGTGGTGCTGTTAGATGTGAAGTCCCCAGGTGTGAGCCACAAGAGGGAATGCAGGAGAGCTGTAGCTCCAAATAGTACTAAATATGCAGACTATCAGTAAGCTTGACTTTGAACTTCCAAGTTGCCTTTTTGGTGCTGATGGTGTAGCTCTGAAAAACATGCTCTACTACATCACACATGTGAACAAGTAGAGCAAAATGTGGCAATGAGATGATAATCCCTTGGGAAGGAGCAAAAATTAGAGAGGAATTGCTCATTTTCAGTAAATGGCTTTCAAATAAAACGACCATGACGAGACAGCTTAGAAAGCCTTTTAATTAGTCCATTTTACTTCTGCTGCTTAGAGCCTTATGACTGCTAAGCTTTTTATTGCTTTGCATTTTTTTGCCAGCTTGCATGGTAACCCAGTAGCCTACACGAGGCTCCAGTAGCAGCAAAATCTGTTGTACCAGAAGCAGCTGACAGCTTCTTGAAAGTCACCTTAGGTTTTACAAAACAAAAGTGCAGTAACTTCTGACAAAGAAAAGGTCAGGTACAGTGTAATTTCTTTTCCTGTACTTCAGTTTTACCTGACATAGAAAAAAGTAAGATTCATTTGAGGAGGATAACATTGGAAGAACACCATACCAAAGCCCAGTCCTACGCAGCTGCTGGGATTACCTCAGGCACCTGTCAGAAATGCAATGAATTAGGAAGATTTGTGCCTTAGGGTGGGTATTGAGATAACATGCAACGAAAATCACTTCAGGATGGGATATGGTGCCATGGAGATCACAATCCATCTGGAAACAACAGTTTCCTGAGACCAGGTAAATCAATGAAGAAAGGGTTGATGGTAACTCTTCTGACAAATTATTCCACTGAGCTGACCCTATGTTGCTAATGGGAACAGCCAATTTGTTTTGCACTATGCAAGCTAAGGAGAGATCAGTTCCCATGCTGTGCTATACTTTGTGACTCTCAGGGCTGCTGTACAGTGGTTGATGCTGCTGTACAGTGGCTGATGCTGCTGTGGCTGAGAGCCTGCCTTGGCTCTGCACATTTCAGAGAAGTGAGGTAAGCTGCTCGCAGCTACTCCTGATGAGCATTTTTTGCTTGGATTATTTCCTCCTGACACTGGAAAACTGGAGCAAATCCAAAAGAGGGGTGGTATGGATCAGGCAGGTGTCTGGATCATGTCCCTCTGCTGCCACAGCCTTTCAGCCTGATGCATGTATCCAGCCCCACACATGGTCTACAACAGGAGTAAGTACTGCTGGACAGAGATGCAGAAAGCCCCTAGGCTGTGCTGGAGGCTTTCCAAAGCCAGCCAAAACAAAATGGTGAGTATGGGGCTGTCTGAGCTACTGCCTCTCTGCTGAGAATGGGCACATACTCAAGTTCTGCTGCCTGGGACTATGTGCTAACACTTCATCTCCTGGTGTTGCTGGAATATAGGCCTGCAAAAGCTCTTTCAGGTTGATGGGTCTGGGGCCCTTGTGTTCAGATCCAGTGTGCTGGATTTTTCTTCTCTGCTGTTTCCCCTATTCTAAGGAGGCTGCGAGAAAATGTTTTTCTTCATTCACTTTAGCACTGGGACTAAACGCTGCATTTCCTACTCACTACAACCCTTTCTAGAAAAGGGTCCAGCTGCCTCAGGCTAATGAAAGCTCCAGCCCTGGGTTTGGATTTCGCATAGTCAGGGATGTGTGAAAAACACGTAACAAGCATTGTGAAGACTGTAGACAGACATACAGTATATAGTGAGATCTCATTAAAAATGCATGGTTACAGGATACACACACACACACAAATACATATATATATACATGGGGGTGTGCGTATGTATGTCCATGTGTGGTTCCACTCTCAGTTTCCCCTTGGGTATTCACTGAGCTAAGGGCAGTGTTCCCTGGAATCTTTCATCTGGGAGAAACCGCAGTGACGTGGCTGGACCTCTGCTATTTTGTAGTGCCCTTTCCCTTCTGTTCAGGCTCCTTCTCGGGTCTCCCAGAGCTGCTTGGGAACTTTTTTCTAGTTTTCTAGAAGCAGAATTAATTCTGCTGCTTTATTCTTAGGTGTTGGAATAGCTTACCAACCCCCATTCTTCTGTAGCAACATCAGGAAAATATAACACTTGATCTACCATGTGCGTATGTTTCAGTCCAAAGTAGAACATAGGTTTTAACTTGCAAAGGTCATCTTTGGTTTAGGAGACATAGGTGATAGAGCCTTGGCAGTACCATGGACGCTAAGGCACTGCAATTTGATCTGATCAGCCTGAGTTAATGAGCTGTGCAAGGAGAGATCCCTTGGGTAATCACAGGGAATCCGTCGGGTCACAACTTGGAATGTTGGACTCGTTTAGAGATACCCCTCGCAGATATATATATATGCTGCTGCTTTGTCCAAAGCCCATTTTCAGTTCAGTAGCCTCTCATAAAATTGTTACAGTAGACAAAATATTCTGGACAGAAATCTGCTGAGCAGAAGAAATCCTTAGTTGGAAAGTACCCTTTCTGCAGTCTCACCCAACCCAAAACACTGGCTTACAAGTTTGAAATTGTATCGCTTTTTAATTAAGTCCCGACTGATGTTACCTTTAGAATCATGGGCTGGAGACACAGGGTGCTAATGATTAAACGGCTTGATCCCTATCCCATAATCCTAATATTTTGCCAGTTGTCTATTAAAGTATGTCCAGAGCAGAGCAAGTACTTGGCAATTTTACAGCCTTCACTGATTTAAGGAAAACCCCAAATGACTTCTAACTTATGTTCCTATTTTAATCCATAAGTAGTGCCTACAGCTGCTGAAGAAATCTGTTCAGCATTTCCTGGGTTTCATAAGCTTTGAGGAACAGTCACCGTGAACTCTTTTTCCACCTACAAAGACCTTGGTGGTTTAATTATAAGCTTTGGACAGGAAGACCAAATGTTTCTACAGGGAGTGACAGTAGGCTTCACTCCAATAAAAAGACCTTAATCATGGTTGTGTATGCACAGCTGCAAAGGCACACTCACGGCTGCATCCCTCCTGTAGAATGAGTTGGTCTGGTGAACACAATTGGAAAATCCTTTACCATGGTCCACCTCCTTCAATGACAGACTTATGATTTTGTCCTGAACTGTGTCAAATTTCTTTAGCTTGTGTGCTTCTGTGGTATTTGAACTCCTTTAGGTCTGGTGGGAGGGCTGTCCAGCAGCTGCAAATGACCAAAGGAGTTCCTTCTCTGACAGGCAAATTGTAATGGTATTATATTTAGCAAAATGGGACCAGACAGGGGTAGGTAGTCCTTCCTAGCAGGAGCTCACCCATCTGTGATCACACATGCTGGGAGCTGTGGCAGAGATGGAAATCTGTCTGCAGGAGTGGCTTTGGCTTTTGTGCTGAACATTTTCTCAGCTTTTACAGAGATGGATAACCCCTCCATTTGCTTCAGTGGCTGCTGTTCCTACCCCTTTCTTTTCTTTGGTTTGGTTTAAGGAGGCTTTTAAACCATCAAAACTGGTGATGCAGCTATTCTCATTATTTGGTTTTGGTTTAGCCACAGATCACTTACTCTAACTGTTGCTCTTATCAATGTCCTGCTTATCGATGTCCTGCTTGATGGGAAAGACAGTAAGCCAGCCAAAATCTCAAAAAGAAATTTGTTAATTGCCTGAATTTAGCTCACTTTTCCAGCACATGTGGACCCAGATGTTTCTGGAAATAGCTGCTGCTCCAACAGCTCATCTCTGTTGGAGGATGTGCCCTAACCCCCTGTTACAGGTATGCTGTACAGTGTATTTGTTTCATTCATACCCACTTCATGTGTTTCTCTACTGGTATTTCCTCCTATAACTTTCTGAGCTGAGGGCAAAGTCAAAGTGTGAGATTTTTCTCCTGTGGCAGTTTCCATTTGGTGACTTTTTAAAAGGACTTTCCTGCATGATGCCTCTTCCTTGCTCCAGATTTCAAGGGTCTTTGGGCTCTCCCCACATCTCTTCAGAGGGTGGGTGAAGTTAAGTAACAGTGAGAAGTGTAACTCAGTGATTTTTACCATGTTGAAAAACGTAAACTGTTTCATGCTGAAAAAAACTGTGAAAAAGTTTCCTGCACGATTTCAATGCATTAATTTTCAAAAAATAAAAAATGGTGAGAAAATACCCATTTGACCTTAGAGCTCCAAGTGTCTTATTGCTGTTAGCACACTGAGACTGGCACTGGGAATCACCCCCCAGCTGTTAATACGGTATTTAAGGGTACTTAACATGCATTTCATTACTAAACCAACATTTCTGCTGTAGTTGCTCTGGTGTTTCCCAGACATCATTATCTGATCTTCTAATTATCGCAATTTCATTCTTGTGTGGGTAATTAACAGGATGTAGCAGGGTTTTCTGTGTGAACTGCTGTGTTCAGTTTTTAACTTCAGAGGTGATTTAAGACCACTTCAACAAGGGCCTGTAGCAGTGATCACAAGTCCCAATTTTGGTGATGGCTGAGGAAGTGACAGGCATCATCTGTGGAGTATTCAGCTGGGCACTGGCCAGAGGTCACCATCCCAAGCCACTTTTTCTGGAACGCGGATTGATGCAAGCTTAAGTTTAAAGTACCTGGCTGCAAACTCTGTCAGCTGAAGAGTCAGTGGGCTTCAGCTAGAGTAGCAAGGCACGGTAACATCTGCTAGGAAATAGTAAATAGCAGAAATTTCTTATATCAGCCCATCATGAATTTATTTATATGATATAGATATATATTCTATGTTTTCTTTAACCCAGCTCAGTGACAGAATCCAGTGAGCCAGAATTAACCCCCCTAGGAAAGGGTGACTTTCTCCATTCACCTTGGAGAGGGCATCATGAAGCAAAGGAGGTACCCATACACTGTCCAGGCAGAGGGGAGGGAGGACAGGTGGAACAGCAATCTTGGAATTTTTTTCAAATTCAGCAGACCTTTTGGCTGGATTTTTAGGGACAAACCTTCAAGTGGTGTAATATTATCCCACCACTGCACAGCTTTGTACTGGGAGACAGTATGACTCTGAAGAAGCAGAAAATGCAGCCGAGATACAAGACAAGGGAAGGGGCATATGTCTACAGCACAAGACAGACCTTGAAAGGGGCATCATGCCTAAGTGAGGCAAATGTGGGGGGGGGACCAAATTAGATTATATTAATGGACTAAGTTGTAAACCAAAGCAGAAAACAAATTCCTGCACAGCCTCTATTCTGCCTGTTGTGTGATACGGCATTTAATTGTGGTACCAGGTACAAAGTGCCCCTAGTACAGCAGTTGTGGGGAACATCAAGAGCAAGAATCTTCACTCTTCATCACTGTCCTGTGAAGGCACAAGGGTTTTTCTGCCCTCCTTCATCCACTTGCTGCCACCTTGAAGGAGTAACCAGTGTGGGATGATGGTTCCAGTGGTGCTTTGCCTACTCTCTGGAAACCAGCTATAAGGACCTAAGAAACCATTGCAAAGTGGAAGGCAGGCTGAACATTTTTCTGCCTGCAGTTTAGGAGTCTCAACACCTACGAGTAATTTAACATCCAGCTCTGGTAACCGTCATCACTGATTCATTTTCCCATTCCTTGCATCTCATTGATTTATGATTCAGATTTATTCACCTGAGGATGATGATGATAAGAATAAAAAAGTAATTGTTCAGGAGAGATAGGATTAATTCTCCTTCAAGAAGATGCAGCCTCATGGGAAAAGCAGGTAAGACCTTTCTGTTCCCAAAAGTCAGCCTCTGAAAAGCCTTCACTTGGTGGTCCTGTCCTCATTGTCTCCATCCTCCACACCATAGATATTGTCTCTGTCCACTTCTTGTAAGTCCCTGCATGCATTCATTCCACACTCTGGTACATTGATTTCTATGGGAATAATTACATTTATGTCCATTGCATCACTATCTTGCTGTTTTCCAGCAACCTGAGTGGTGAGCAGGTCATGACACTTATTTTCCCCCTCCATATTTTGACACACTCTTTGCCATTTGCAGCCCTAGCTTTGCTGTTGCTGGTCCCAAAGTCAATGCACCCCAACTTCCAGTCCCCACACAGCTTCCCTCCCGTGTCTCGAGTCTTTCACGGCAGAGAAGTGCAAATCCTTTTCCAAACAGAGATCTGGGCCACAGCAATACCTTGTGAGCAGAAGGAAGCTACGGAACATGTCTACATCAGAGGTCATCCAGAGGAGTATTCCAAGGCTAAATCCCCAACTGCATGGGATGGAAAGTGAAATAAGGAGGGGGAGAGCTTGCCTGCCCTGCTCACACACCACGAGCATGGAGCTGTGGTCCATCCAGCTTGTCTCAGGCTGTGTCAGTCCTCCACTGAATGCTTCCCCATGCAGGCTGTGGCCAGTGGTAACATTGGAAAACAGATGTTTCTTTCCTGAAAAAGCAGTAGCTGAATCCTGGATTGTGTTTACATTCCCAGCACATACACAATGTGGAAATGTCTTGAAATAGGAAAGAGTGTCCTGGCTGAACAAGTAAAAGGCATGAGATGAAAAAAAATCACTATCATCATTTCCTGAGAGACTTGCCAAATTCCTCGTTTCTGTGCTTGATTTGCACATCCTGCAGATGTGTCTACTCAAGTTTCCTTTCTGGTGTTTTCCTCTTACATGGCATGTCAAGCACAGATGCACATTCACCTGAATGAAGAGCTGGTATCATTAATGATAAGTGAAATACCACCTGCCAGCAAGGGAGTGTGAGGAAGGGGATGTGACACACGCACCCACTGCATGGCAGTGGATGAGCATCATCATGTGTTGTTCTTACTTTTCTAGGTGACTAAAAATGGGTCATTGCTGGGGAGAGCAGAGGTTCTGAAAGTGAGAAATAGAAGATATTGCCTGTACTTTTAATTGCAAATACTGTTGGGAAACATTGCAAGGAAAGCAAGGGGTTTGCATAAATACAGACTGGTTTTAAGTCTATGGTTCTGATTATTACCTCTTTTGAATAACCTAGGCTCAGAAGACCTGGTCATGACCCTTCATGAGAGTACCTTCTATAAAACACAACTTCTACCTCCCACCTGACCAGTCTCTGACTCCAGCCAGGTGCTGACTCCCACTTGCTGTCTCCTCTGGTTTATCCATGTTGAGGTCAGAGAAGGACAGAGCTAAGTGGTCACCTGGAGTGATACCTCTAACAGGACTCCCTGACTTCACTGTGATACAGTCAGAGTCCTCTGCTCAAGCAAATGTGACCAGTCAACAGTCTTGGGAGCAAAGGACCTTGAGCTAAGGCAACCAAATATCATCTTCTGCTTGCAGGAATTTACCCCAGGCAGGCAGGGGAAACCAGAAGGTCAGTGCTCACAAAACACTGTTTCTGAGCTCCTTTTTCTTGCAGGGTCTATTCTTCTCTTCTTTTCCACCCATTCCCCCCCCACCCCCACCCCTCCCTGCACTGTGTTTTATTTGGAGGGGCAACAGTGCTGCAAGGAGCTGCAGAGGTGAAGGTTGGGTTGGAGTGGGAACTCACTGGCTTTGCAGGGGACAGTGAGGATCTGGATGGAGTGAGCAACTGTAAGGAAAAGGGAGAAACTAAAACAGTCCTTGCTTGGCATGGCACAATACTGTGTGCACAAGCAGTTGTGGTTCATTTATCGCGAAGGACAGAGCTGCCTAGTGCAGCAGATCCATGTGGGAGCAATGAAGATGTTCTCAGCAGCGAGAAGGCAGTGTGAGCAGGCAGCACAGGCAGTCCGAGCAGGCAGTGTGGGCAGGCGGTGCAGCAGCAGAGACACTGTCACAGACCTGGTGATGGGGTGGGATTCCCCATGGTTCCCTAAAAATGGGATTGCAAGGGCTGTCAAAGGCAGGAGATGCAATCTGACAGACCAGCAGTGTGATGTGCTATAGCAAACCTCATCATGCCTGCTACAGCTGGAGAAGGGAGGACTCTGTCAAAAGCGGTTGTCATGGCAAAGAAATCACCAAGGAACACAGAGGAGATAGTATCAAGGGAAGGAGATAAATTAAGGAGATGCATTTCAAATGTTTAATGGGCTGGAAACCTCAGAACAAATATTGCCTGAAGGAGCTGGAGGGCAAGTCCAATGCCAGCCACAAGTGGAAATGAATTTGCAAGGTAGCTCCCTGCTCATCCCCAGGAAGCTGAGCACCTCTCTGCAGTGAATGCTGTGGGCTTCCAAGAGGCCCAGGCCAGGAGGAACAATAGCAAGAACAGATTAAATGGAGTGATTAAGGTCTTGTCTACACAAGTAAAGTTGTATCAGTTCATTTAGGTGGATTTGAAGTGATGTAGTTAAACTTGGAGAAACCCCCAAGTGTAGGGGCACTTCAGCTCCAACTGCAGTGCAGCACAGCCTCAGGACCTTTGAAAATCAGGGGCCAGATGCCTACCTGAATGTCTGAATGCTCCTGAAAATGCCTTCCCCTCAGCGTTGTGAAGTGGGGCAATACCTTGCAGAGGTGGAGTGAGGACAGATGCTTGGGAGACTCTGAGACACCGAGGTGCTGTGGATGCAGGTGCTGAGGGCCAGGGCCCCTGGAGTGCTCCAGGACATCCCCCTGTCCTCTCATCCAGACATGAGGACTATAGGGCAGGTGGTGAAACTTGGCATGGGCAGCTGTGATGGTGCATGGGGAATTTCCATGGCAAGTACTTTCATGCCATCTATCCCAGATGCTAGAGGTTTTTTTCTCCCATGTCTGCAGAAGAAAATGCCATCAGAGCAGTAGAGGATCAGGACTTCCCTGGGATGCAGTCTGAGCTGATGTTGCCCCATTCAGTGAAGTTTCCTCACATTCGTACAGGCTTTGTTTGCCACCCTGTGTGCTAATCCACTGAAAGGGATTAGGATTTTATTTTGCTTTTCAGGCTGCCTAATTAATGAGTTATCCTCTCAAAGTCTGCCAAAAAAGGAAGTAATTTTTCCTTTAAAAATCGTGCACCAGCCATTCATCTCCAGCAGCTGAGCCCTGTCATGCTTTTACAACTATGTTATCTGAATGCAGAGTGAAACCTGCAGCAGAAAAATGGGACAGCAGAAGTCACCAAGGCCTCACCTCAACCTGTCAAAAAAAGAAAAAAAAGGCTAGTTTTGTTAGGTTTGATCCTGTCAGATGCTACACATAGATTTGCACACACAGTGCTGAGTGCCTGCAACTCTACTGACATTAGTATGAAACTAATATTGATGAGAACATAGGTTTGTTGGTAAATCACTGAGTGGCACTTGGCTCTGTGCTGTGGCCAGCACACTCTCTACTTGCATGCACATACAGAGCTTGCATAACTCCACAGTGAAAGCAAATGCTATTATTAGTTTATAAAGCAAGTTTTGTTGAATTTGGCAGACAATGTGCATGTGTAAATTCCCCCAAATTAATTAAAACATTTAGAGCGATGGTGGAGATAGCAGCACTGCTCATCTAATAGTTAGTTTTAACAGGTTCACAAGTGCTTTTATGTAATTAATTAATGCTTGGCTACCTCAGGTGAAATAATCTGGGCATGCATGCTTCTTTAAATCAGAGCAAAGGTAGAGGGGCAAATTCATGTTCTGTTTAAGCAGCTTCCATCAAAGTTGGTCTGAAGCCCATTGTGAGCTTTAATTTATCTCTGGAAGACAAAAGTGATCTGAACTGACTGTATGAGCAGAAGATAGAAAACACATGAAATAATAAATAAAGCCATAGTGCTTGCCAGCAGTGCATGCCAGAATTCTTCTTGCCTGGTTTAGCCCCTCTTCTTTTGTAGTCACAGAGTGAAATGAGGCTCAGGCCCAGCCAAGGGGGTCTCGTGCCAACCCCATCACTGGCACGGTGGCATTGTGGTGGCATTGTGGTGGCATTGTGAGACATGAGCTGCTTACCATTGTTCACTTCCTGCAAGAGAAAGCGTGGGGTGTTTTGGTGCACGAGCCACCACCATCACTTTGGTGAATGAGCCGCCTGAATTTAATGGGATATGTCAAAAGTGCTCCAGCTAAACAAGGACAGCTAATGACACTAATGGGAAAGCGCTCAGGAACATTGTAAAAAGAAGATGGCTAGTTACAGATGCTGTGGCTCAAACACAGCGTCGTTGCCTCCTACCCAAATTCCCAGGCTTGGTCCTGGGAATATCAGCCCTCCATCTGTCTTGTGCGTGGGGACACAGGCACTTGCAAAGCGTGAAACACTACAAGGAGATGAACTAAGTCCTCTAAGAAAGTGTCAGCCTTTTGGTCTCCAAGATTGAGCGCTGCTGAAAATCAGCTTCAGATGGTCTGTGTTTTAACCTTAGTAGCTCACTACAAAAGTTAAGGGGACCACTGCAGGGAGGTTGATGGAACTTTCCCTGGCTCGAAGGAGCTAGAACTCATCTCATTTTCGTGCAGGTAGTCACCTAGGGATATATCATCCAATTGACTGTGGTATTGAATGGATGCTAAATGAGAAAGCCAGCAATGTTGCTTCCTGCATCACGTTTGGTATTTTCTTTTCCATGACTGGGATGCCTAACGGACGAGCTCCCACCCTGGAAAAATGGCTTGTGAACTAGATATCCTGCACAGCTGTATGTGAGAGTATTTCCTATTTATTGTTTAAAGAAAATCTCTGGACTAAATCATGGAAGAAAAACAAGGGTGTAAATGTAGTTTAGGTTACTCCCTTGTAAAAGACACAACGCTTCAAAGAGCATGAAGCAAAATGCTCACGTTCTTCCTTTGTTTTGCTTTGATTCCTTTGACCAAACCCTTTTCTTGGATTACTTAAATCCTCATACAGAAGATTTTATCTCTGCTTGCACAGGTACAATGCTGAAGTAACTCCACTAGCTCCAACAAAGGTGTTCCAGATCTAGGGTTGTGCAAAAGAGAGCAGTCATTCTCAGATCCATTCGCAGATCTATATCTGAATCAGAGCTTTGTGGTGTTCAACCTTTTCTGATGGAAGAAGCATTTCCTTTCTGATGGAAGGCCAAGCGGGATGTATGATGTAACTCAGATTTACAACTTCAACTACTTTATGGATTTCTTACCTGCATCTTACCATTCTTTGTTTTGCCTCTTTCTTGATTTTCCACATGTTGTTTTCCATCTTTTATTCTCTATTTATCCAGACAAGCATATTTGTACATTCATGTCTATATGCACACGTGTAGGTGCACTCTTTCTGGCCTCTCATGTCTTATGAATTAATCTCATTCTAGCCAAATATACATGCACATATTTGTATGTATATTCATAATATATAAATAAATACTTTCATGACATTCTTCTTGCAATGGAGACTGGATTTCTGAAATGTTCTAGCCTTGCTTGACTTACATGTTAAAACTTCAGTCAAGAAACAAGTAAACACCATCTCATTGTGAATAAACTGAATCAAGGCTTTTATTTGTCTGATCGTGCTTATCAGTGTCCATCTGTGCTCATTCTACAGGGACATTAATGAACAAAGCCTGATGGTGGCCTTCTCTTCAGTGGAGTCCAGCACCCCATTCAGCAGGGTATTATTTCCTTCTCAAGGAGAATGGATCTCCATAGCACAGCTGAGAAGTTCAGTATGATGGAGCAGTTTGGAGGAACAGAGGTCTGACTAGTAGGCTCAAGGGCCATATACAGTTAATAAGCCATAATGACCCTCGTACAGCTACAGAGTAGGATTATTGATTTTTGATGTTTGGGAATCACTTGCACCATAGTTACAGTTTATATGGTAATGGCCAGGCCTGATGTGCTTGCTACTCAAACCTCACCAGTTTGGCTGTGTGGGGAGGGACACAAATTGCACCATCTTTTTATAGATGGACATGAGCATTAAGGACACTTTTAAAAAAATATATGCTCCTCAACCAAGTTTTGACCTTCAAGTTTGACAACAAAAAAGTCCCCTTCAGAACAGGCTGTGCTTCCTGAATGGATTAAGAAGAGAGTCTGTGCTGCTTTTGGATTCTCTTTTCTGCGGCAGCAATTGAATTTGGCCTGAAATCGTGGTAGTCTGCAATTAGTGGAGGAAGCAGATCTTCAGATTTCTTTTTCTTGGCTTTATAAGTGGGCCTGAACAGTGTCATTCAGATAGCAAAACCATGGGCTATCCAAATGACATGGAGGAGTCTGTGCAAAAGGGCAAGGGGAAGTCTGTATAAAAGGCTGTGTTTTAACCTTATGGGGAAAACCAAGGCAGTCCTGAATGCAGGGTAGCAGCCATTTCACTCTTTCACTTCTGAAATCCTTCCAGAAGAGAGACAAACTGTGTCCGTGTCCTCGAGGAAGACCTTACTTTTGTTCTTTCTTGTTGTGTTTCTTTGTATAAACATATCCAAGACTGAAAGTATTTGGCTGTTCTTCCTGTCTGGAAACATAACGGGAGTCATGATGATTAGGTAAGTTAGCTGTGGGGGTGATGCATCTTACTCTGTCTTAACCACCTGGAAATTAGGCATCTTGGCTTCATGAGTTCTCTTGACTCCAAGAGCCAGGAAGGAAAAACATTGCACTTTTGCTGGGCAATTCAGCCCCTGCCTTAAGCACCTGTCTTAGGACAGGATGACTTACCCTCTGGAGGTGTTTGTCTCTCTGCATTACCTACAGAGGGAACGTATACAACCAGTTCACACTGAATATATGATTTTTAGAAGGTAAAGTTAGCTGTCCCTGTGTGTCTAACTTCCTAATCTATGCTGTCCTGTGGCTGTTGTGAATGCTGCTGCTTCACAGCCAAATTCCAGCTGTCACAGTCATAATTTCTGTGTCCAAGAGACTGTTGAAATGAAATGTCCCATCTAACAGGGATCCAGTTTGCAGGCAAGTTTTCCATGCCCCTTATTTTGCACAGACCAATACATCTCTCTCTTTTTTTAGCATGGGTATTTTATGCAAGGGGTCTAAAAATATATCAAACAGGGATGAGGATTCACCCTGAGCTGTGTCCCAGCAGCTCTGTGTCAAAACATCCCCATATGTAGTTTTATCAGCTGTTTCAAGGCTGTTGGTTTATATCTAACATTGTTATGCTTTGGGACAAAGATACAGTGGCGCCTTCTGGACAAGTATTTTTATGCTATTAAAAACAAAACGCCTTTTTTCCTTTCCTAAAAACCAGCTTCAGTAGAAGTCTTCAAAAAAAAATAGATAGTTTGATGTCTACTTCTGGTTAATGCTTGATTTACATTGTTGTTACTGGGCCTTGTAAAAAAGGGCTACTCCTATCACAACATTTCTAGATAGAAAAACAGTCAAGACCAGTCATTTGAAAGTCCTCTGCTCTGTAACCCAATATTATTTAACTTTGGCTTTGATCTTGTGCCTGGAAAAAGTCTTTTCCTTGAAACACTGAAAGTTTTCATAATTCTAATAATGCATCAAAGCTGATACAGTGTGTAGTTCATCCAATCTCCAGCATTATTTCACTTCATGAAGCCAGCTAAATATCTTTTCCCCTTCTTTCAGCTTTGATTTCATGTTTTCTTTGCAGTGATTCTGGGGAGTGATGTGTTGCTGCTGCTTGGGGAAGCGAGAGGGGGTGAGAGCGCTGGGTAGTGCCAGGCATGGCACAGCCAGATGCTTCCTCCCAGAGGACTGCCAATGCCCTGAGCACCTCTAGACGTCTCGTGAGCACAGACTGCTGCTCCTGCCAAATTGCATGGTGGTTTTGGGGATAGAGGCAAATATCCATTGAGTATTTACTTGATGCTATCAAACTCATTTGTCTCACAACCAGAGTCCCTAGAGGTGAAATTCAGTGCATCAATCCACTGCTCCATCTTTGAAAGGAACATCATTAACATGCCTAACACATGAACAAATGTGGCTTTGTTCCATGTTACTTCATTAATGCATTATTTAGGGTGATAGATTTGAAAGCCAGAAGGCACCTTTATGATGACCTAGTCTGATCTCATGAGTACCACAAACTAGTAATCTAGGCAGTAACCTGTGGTTGATCTGTATCATGTATTTTAGAAAAATAGCCAGTTTCCCATGGCAGTTTGGACTGATCTCCCGAGATGTGCTGATTTCCAGTGAGTGGTTTGCCAAAGGGAGAGCAGAGAACACAATAGCGAAGCTGGTATTTGCTGTGCAAATCTGGAAGAGGAGTTTCACCCTAGGAAGCCAGACAGGCCAAATACAAAGAAAGATGGAAACAGCATCATTCTGTAGATCTGAATTTAAATCTAACCTTTGGCTGAGAGCCTATTTCCGCTTTTAAGTCAAAGTGGAAAGCAGTCTACTAAAGGAAGAGAATTCACTAGTTGGATACCATGGGTGAGGTCTGAAAAAATACAGCCTTTTGGACTTCATATGGAGAGAAAGGTTTTTTTGTTCTGGAGGAGAAGAAATACCCTGAGAAGTGTTTGTAATTTTATGTTCTCCTTTTCAATTGAGAAGTCTGTTGCTGGTTTTGTGTCTACAGTCAAAAAAGAATGACCTATGGAAATGCATTTTTTTCAGAGAGGGACTGATGAAGCATGCTGAAGTCCATGAACCTGCCTTTTTGTCAGCATGCTTTGTGAGTGAGCTGCTGGGAATACAGGATTTTTTGAAGAAAACTAGGTAAGACTGAAGGAGCCCGTGTCCATCCCTGGGAACAGCCTCTAGAAGGTGACTGCTCCTGCAAAGCTCTGTAGGCTCTCCCCATATCATGTAACAAAAGATCTGATAAGCAACATGTCACCATTGGAGCTGGACATAAGTGCACACCTGGTCCCAGCCCTGGCTTTCCAGCCTGCCAGGGGGAAGAAAGACATGAGGCAACACAAGTGGGCTTTGCCATGTTAAATGGCTGGGTTAGGGACTGAGCAGAACCATCCCCTGAAGGGATGCTCTGTTTAATCTGTATCTGAGAGCAATGCAGTAATCATGTATTTCATTGAAATTCCAGACAAGCTGTTGCTGAAGTGCTGCAGAAAACTAAGTGCTGGAACAAATGTAAGAGGCAGAAGGAGGGGGCTGTGATGTTGAAGTTCTGGGAAAATTATTGATTTATTGAATGAAGGTCAAAACTACTCAGCAAAAGGCAGGAAATCTTAGCACAAATAGGCTCAATGTGGAAACGAGGAACTTTAACACTGAGCAGGAAAAAACAGTGCACACAACTGTAAGTGAAACACTTAGAAAAGCTAAATAAGGAAGGTCAAGGCTTTCCATGACACACATCAGTTGGTACAGTGCATCAACAAGCAAACACATCTCAACAGGTGTGACTGGCACTGTTGGCACTTGCATTATAGAGGACAGGCAAAAACGGAATAATGAGTGATGAATTAGCTCAATTGCCAAAGGAGGCTGGAGTTCCTGGGCTAAATCTACTCAAAGAATAATTTCTTTGGGCAAGGTTTGACTACCCTTGGAGTTGAATGGCATGACTATACCACAACCTCCCTGCTAAGCTCTCTTAGCTTCCAAACCACAGTGGCCACATCCTAACTACCTGTGGGGAATGATCTCTCCTGCTTGCAAACTCCCAGCCTGCACCTAGGTAGCACTTGGGAAAACACTACCTGGCCTGGGCCAAAATCCTGCCAGGGATTACGTTAATGATTCTGACCAGTTATTAGTGTGGACACAAGGGACAAAGAAATCCAGTGCAAGCCCTCTGCCTGCAGCATGCTCATTTAAGGTATCACCAAAGCCTTTTCTCTTCTATGCAATTCATGAAGTTTTCCAATTGCCCAGTGGTGACTATGCCATTTGTAAACCAGGAGGAACCCATGCAACCATCCAAAATCCAGCCAGGAGAACACCAGTGGATTCCCTCAGTGCTTAAAATGGCAGAAATTGCAGGTGCCAAAATCCTCTAATAGTGTCTTTTCTGCCACTTATTGGGTCTCAGTTTTCCAAGCTGTGAATTTCCCGAAGTGAAGGTGTGGGACAGCTGGTTCAAGAGGGTGGTGTGGAAGGGCAGCACCGTTGGGCTGGGGTTATGCAGGACCAAACAGATTCCTGCAGTGTTTTGGCACATGGCTCCTCATTCATTTCTTCCCTGTTCTCTGAAGGAGAAACAGACCGTTGTTAAAACCTCTGTGGCTGTTCCCCCCAGCAGTTCTTGAGACAGGAGCTCAAGGCTCCTACTGTCTCTCTGGGGTGTGCAGGCTTCTGCCTTGGCATACCCTGCCTTCCTCTTGGCTGTCTGGTTATGAGTATGGCTTACCTGGCCACAAACCCGTCTATGTATATGCAATCATTCATTTGTTTTTGGTTTTGTGCATTCATGAAAAGGCAACACAGAAACCAGTGCTGGCACATGTAGCTCATGCTGGCTTTGGAGAAAAGCTGTGTGCATTTGTTTGCTTGTGTTTTTCATTAAAGCAACCAAAGTTGTACTGATGAGGCTGAGTTAAGGGTGGAGTGGTTTGCTTGAAGATTCCCAGTGCAAGACAGAAGGAGCAAAGTTCTAGAGAAAAATTTCTTCACAGTGCTTTTTACTAGAGATAGTAAAGCATTTGTTAAAATGTTGTTTTATTGAGAACAAAGTGCCTCATAGGAATGTAAGAACTGCCTTTGGCTATCAAATCTGAGAGCTGCCTAATGACAAGTGAAAGCTCAGGTGAAGAGTTTAGAGTACACAGCACATACATGGGACATCTCAGTTACAAGCACAACTGCTTGGGCAGGTCGGAGCAGCAGGGTCCCTGGTAGCAGAGGGAGCATGTTCATAGCCAGAGATGCTGCAGCTTCCCCAGAGAAGATGTCCATGTTGGTGCTAGTCCAGAGAAAATGAGCTTCACATTGTGCTCTCCCTTGTGAGGCTGTTTGCAGAATGAAGTAGGGCACCCCCAGCATCTGTGTTCTGAGCGTCAGCCTCTGGTCTCCCCACAGTGGCAGCACACCTGACGTGACTGCCTACCAGGACATGAACCAGGCTGCTGATGTACATCTCATGGGTGAGGACACAAAGAGAAAATGGCCGTGGAAGTGCTCTGCTGAAGAGTAAAATATGAGCCTAGTTAAGAGGGGAGAGGGCCAGGAGCCAAGCTGTGATTGTCCCTCAGCATGAGGGACAAACAAACCAACCGGTTTGTTTACTCCTCTAGCTTTGGGTGGTTGTCCATACCTGGGCTTGCCTTCTAATCTTTAAGGTTTTTCTAATGTTCCTGTGTGGATAGCAGTGGTAGAAAAGTACAGAAAGAACCACAGGGCTGATCAAAGGTGAGGAATGGCTCTTGTCCAGGGGGTAAAATACACTGGGAGGAGAGAGGGATGAAGAAGGATATGATATAAATTCACAAAATCATGAGCAGTAGAAAGAAAGCACCTAGAGAATCACTGTGTCTTCCAGTAATAGAATTGGGGAATGCCAAATGAAACTCCCAGATAGCAAGGTCAATGCAAAAGAAAAGAGGCAGTTGTGCTCCCAGGGAGGAGGTGAAGGTGTGGGACCCAGTGCTGAGAGGGATGATAGGTGCTCAATGTTTACATGAGCTCAAATTCATGGAAGAATTATCCATTGGTAGTTATTAAATACAAAACCGCAACCTCTGCTCGGGGATATCCATGGAGGGTGAAAGAACATCCTGGAGCAGCAGTATTATAAGCTTGTCCTTTTATACTCTTCCCGGGCATCTCTTTTTTGCCAGGAAGGGAAAAGATCCTGAGATAGATGGATCCTTGATCTGGCACACAAGGGCATTCTTAGGAATGCAGGTGTGTTTTTCACATGAAGGCTTAGGAGGGTTTTTTTTGTCATTTGGACAATTTGATCCCACTAATCTCACAAACTCATTGAAACAAGGTTATGGTTGAGACAACTCCATAGGACACCAGTGCCCAAGTCCTTTTGCTGATCTTGGCCCAAAATGACTGTTGACTCACCCATGTATAACTCATATCTAGCAAAGAGGAGCAACATTTCTGTCTGAAGGAAAGACAGTGTAGACAGAAAAATAACTAAAGTTTGCCTGAAATAGCCAAGGTGTTGGTGTCCCCTGTAGAGTTCAGGCTGATCTTGCTATATGAGGTCATTCTACTTGGCAAATCACAGAGTGTCGAGTTGGGTGAGTAGTCAAATCATAGCCTTATACTGCAAAATCTGTTTCCAAATATGTGTATATGAGAGGTGCAGTAACAGAGCAGAGCTGTGTGCTCAGAGACATTGGGTGTAGCAGCACTTTTTTCATAATGGAGTTTTGTTTGGAAAGAAATGCTGTATGAGATGATATAGTTTTTAAGAGTGCTGAGATACTTCATGTGATGGAAACCTAGTGGATGCAGCCTGTGCAAGAATCAAGGTCACCTAGAGATTTAGGCCACCCAACCTGAGAGCTTGGCTCAGCCACAAAAGAATCATTTCCTCAGCCTGCCAAAGCATGAACCAGGGGTTAGCCCATGCTCGTGTATGTCATGGTGTTAATCTGATAACACTGCCTGATGATTAATCTCTACAATTAATTGCGCATTAGTATACTTCACTGCAGCATATTGAAATGGCAATGGAGATTCCCTCCTCAGCAAGACAAAGGAGTTTTATGGCTCATAATAGAAGAGGTAGGAAAAAGAACCTTATTTTAAACTTGTGTGATGCAACATATTAAATCCATATGTCACTTGTGTTGTGATATCCAGCCATCCCTCTCTCCCATCTCTTTTGACACCTCATGTGCAGGACTTGCTCGTTACCACTCTGACAACCACTCTGACGTGGAAAGACTGTGGTTATCTTGGGTGGTCTGCAGAAAGGAGGCTGAATATCTGCATCAAGCCTCCTCTGCCACCCTGGGTAGGAGTGCTGTATTTCTGTTGGGACAGCCGTATCGTGGAGCCGCCGTGGGGTGGGACGCTGTCCTGGTTATGTGCAGATAAGGGAGTGTGCTGAGACTTTTGTCTTTTAGTTAAAGAAGTTATATACACTTAACCAGGTGATTCTGCATATCAAATCTATTTTTGCTAGGTGGTATATGCTGTTTCAGCACATTGCTGTGAAATATGGGCTTTGACATGAAACCGTCCAGTACAATTATCCCCAGTACAACAAGCAAGCTAGTGGAAAACCTATCAAAGTCACAGGAAACAGCTGTAACAAGACAAGGAGAAGTGATCAGAAGGCAGACAAATATAGAATAAACATGGGAATGCTCAAGAGTTAGGGAATGAAAGTTGTCATTTTGGAAGGAAACACAAGTATGTCACGTATTAGCTAAACTGTTTGAAACACACTTCATCACACGGTGAAAGAGCTGAAGAACTGATAGGAATATAGAAATTTGGTTGTGTGGAAATAGGAGATATGTTTTAGAGAGATATATGTTGAGAAGTCCAATTTAGGTCTGGCAATTCATCTCAGAGGGACAAATGTAAGAAGTTGCTCTCTGAACATTTATTTCTCATTTGTGAACACTAGATATGATTAGTAATGAGTGATTTGCCTTCATGGTAAAAAACTACCTTCTTTCACTCCTCTTCTAATGATGTTTTGCACAATTAAAACTGGGAACAAAGGTGCTTGGCCTGCCAGAAGCCAGGAGTAGGGTAACTGCTCAGAGAGCCAAAACAAAAGAAGCTCCAGGAGAGCTGAGATCTGTGGGATTGCCACTTCTCTGTGGGGAAGAGGCTGCCTTTTCGGGTGGTGCAAAACAATTGCCACAAGCAGCTGTGGGGAGCCTTGGTTGGGTGAGGTTATCCCAAAGGATACATGGGAAATAGGCAGTGTCTCCCCCAAAGCCAGAACAGAGAGCCCTGAGCTGGCTGCTTTGCCCAAGAAAGCCTCAGATGAGCCCTAGGGCATGGTACAGCCAGAACAAGGGGCCTTCTGGTCCTTTGTAACTGTGCTGGTGTCTGGCTGGAGACTCCCTACAATAGAACTTGGCATAGGTACAAACTATGCACACGCTCTCTGCTATCTCCTGTCAGGAGGATATGTGTGTGGTACATCAGCCTCTAACAGAGGTCACCTCTTATATAAACTGCTGTGAAATAAGCTCAAGAAAAAAATGCTTCAAAAGATGATGTTTTTCAAAGAAGAGTCTGGAGTGGGTAGGAGTTGCTTTCAGAATTTGGTCGTCAGAAGAAAGAAAGAGGATCTGAGCTCTTCTGGTTTAGAGCTGAGTCTCTCTAGGGTATGGCATAATTAATTTAGCTGTTCTGCCCCTTCTTTCCTGCCGTGAAAAACAGACAGTGAATTCTCAATGCCAGGCGACTTTATTAAGAGTGTAGATTATTTATACAGGTCATAAAATGCAATGTCAGCACTAACCATGAACTGTGGAATGGCCTTTCTCCCAGTGTGAACACCAGCTCTAAATAATTGCTGCTTTTGAGACTTCTCTAGGCTCCCAAGTCCTCATGGGACCAGGGAAACAGGAATGCTAATTGTAGAATCATTGGCAGCTTCGCTGGACAAAGCACCAAACTCCTCTTCTTCAGTTCCTCCATCTCTAAAACTGGGATGTCTGTCTGTTTTACAGTCACATAGTGAGGATTGATTTATTGTTTAATTTATGTAAAAATTTAAATAAGTGTTAAGTATTACTATTATCAAGCCAAAAGTGTGAGTCAATGACCCATTTCCTTTCTCAGCTTGCCTTCAAGGTGTTGATGTTTCTGGCAGTTTACAGGAATTGGATATCTGCCATAAATTGTATTCATATAGTGAGGTAAATAAAGCACTTTTTGTGGCCATTGTGTTGCTTCGTTCCTTGTGATTACAAAAATAAAGATTCATAGGTTAAAACTGCTTTTGGATGCACAGCATCTTCACAGGCTTTGCTGTTCAGTCTGTCTGGGAATTACAGAAGTAGGTTCCTACAGACTCATGGGCATGAGTCCATGGGGCAGACATATAAAGATGACAGGGTGTTTTGTTTATCTTGTGCTCTGCTGTAGATTTCCTGTAAGTCTCTTGCAGGTCAGCTGGGAAAATCCTCACAGACCACTTTAGAGGAGTTCAAATGTCACCAATCTGCTATAGCTGTTAAGGTAAGACCATGTGTTATTTAAGCAATGCAGGACTGCTGACTTCTTTTCTCTTGACCAGGACATCAAACAGGGAGCTCACCTATCTTTGCCATTTAGTCACTCACTGAGTGCAGTGGTAGTGGCAAGACCATTTATGCAAAATATTCACTGAGAAGCATCGTTGTTCTGGTGTCTACCATTAAATTTCCTGAAACTGATGGAAAGTTGTCCTGAAGTATATCAACACACATGCCCTCCAGAATTGATCCCAAAGAGCAAAGTCAAAGTTTGCATTAACTACTCAGCTATTCCCTGGCCTTTCTGTATTTTTCCCTGTCCCGTGTGTGTGTCCATTCTGGTGAAAGTGCTGCTGAAGGCCCAATCTTGTCTCCACTAACAACAATGGTATCTTTGCCACTGACTTAGAAGTTCATGTCCTAAAAGTCACGCTGAAGAGGGAGTTTATCTGAATTAAGGTAGATTGTGACATTCAAAGAAAAACAACCTCTTTCCAGAATGAAAATACTGTCTCTGAGCACTTTTATTCACAGGTAGCTGGGAAAGAATGTTTAATTTAGTTCTACCATTTGAGAGTAGGACCTCACAGAGGCCTCTCCTCAGATACTGCTGGAATATTATTTCACAACCCAAAAAACTCCTTGTTTGTCAGTGAAATAAATCTTAAGGATATTTGTCAATATTTCTTTTTTCAGTTTGCAAGTGTCTACAACTAAGTCCTTAAGCAATTTCCTAGTTATTTAGGTAGCTAAAAAATAGATTGCTAAATACTGTCCTTTGTAACAGTCTGTTGAGGTTAGGTTGCTGTTTTTGAAACCATCATAAATTGTCCACTTGCACCTTTTTGCTCTAACGTAATTGTGCAAAACTTGTCCACATTTCCCAAGGACAAGAGGTAAGTGGAAATGGAAAGACCACTTGCAGCTTCTGTAAGATCTGTTCATGCACCCATATTGCTGTGAGCTCTTTCCTTCATCAATATAACCATGTATAGCTATGTTCTGTTTAGAAAAATAGGGAATCAGGTGTTTCGGAACTGACTTTTTGCTCTGTTACTTTTCAAGGCTGAATATAAGGAGTTAGTAAAATACTAAATTCTGAGGCTACTATCAATCCTTGTCAATGGGATCAGCACTGGCACACAATCTTGCCTGATCCTGTTTCCTCACACTCACCTATTCCTCGTGTTTGCTTTAACTGCTCCCTTGGCTTTGTGTCTCTCTGCTGACTTGGCACCATGCTTCATCTTGCCTTTTTTCCTAGAACAGCCTCTCACTCATGTCTGTCAAGTGCCCATCATCCCCCAACAAAAATACCTTTATCCCAAAGGAAGCTCCTTTGCAATCTTCCCTCAATATCTCAAGGTGTGATCCTTGCCTTTCTGAGATGGTATCTGTCTCAATAAACTGATGTATCATCTGTGCATTGAAGTCAGCAGAAGGTCAGCAGGGCTGCTGCTTATTAACTTTTGTTGTAAGTGGATCTGTAATGTTTTTTCAGTCCCATAACCCTGGTGCTGACAGTATGTAATTAAAGGCAACTATTTGCCACAGTCTTCTGGAATTTCTACTGATGCCTGTGCTCTGTCATTGGTGTTGAGCAAAACTGTTGAATTCTGCTGTTGTCTCTTTCCTGCTAGGAAATACTATGCACCAGAATGTTTCGACCATTACATAGAAGACACATTTATGCCCCACAAATGCTTTTTGATAGTATAATGAAGCTTTAAATAGCCTTTTCTGGAATATGTTATCATAACCATTAGGATAAGTAATACAAAAAAATTAAAAGGGACAACCATCTCATTTGGTAAAAATGGATGGCAACTACTAAGGTAGTCTTAAAAGAGACCCTAGAAAGAAAGAAAACAATGAATTTGGCTAGATACAGAACTGCCATCTGCATATTATGCTTAATCAAGCAACATCGTTTAGATACCAATACTTCTTGATAAAGTGGAAAAGAAGAACTTTTGGATCCATGGACACTTGCAGATAAGGACAGAATTAGGACAAGAATTTGAAGATGTGATTTTCATTTTTATCCCCTTGCTTCCTTGGTTCTTTTCTAAATCTACCTCATCAGTTGTCACTCATCCTAACCAGATCTAACAAGATAGATTTTTCCATATGTGGTAGTGTTACATCTATCCTCGTTGTCCAGGTCCATCAGTTTGGCACGTACATGTGAATAATAAAGGCAAGAAAGAGAAGGACACTAGGCAGTAAAAGAGGAAAAGAGTTGGAAAAAAGTAGGTAACACCAGCATAGCAGAGAAAGAAACAATGGAGACAGAGTGTGACCTGCAGATAGAAGGAAGAACAAAAAAGATATCAAAAACCTAGGGCTTCTGTGGGCAGAGGGTCTATACAAGTCAGCACTGCTGACCAAAAAGAATTGCTATTCTGGTTGTCCTCATGTTTGCAAAGAACAGTAAAACATCCTAGCTTGCCACATAAATTGTTCTGGGACTCAAACTGACAGCCAGTTTTAACAGGCGTCCAGAGTAAATCACAGACCTGTCAAGCATGATGCCAAACTAGATGAGATACATGGTGTTAGGAGTTAGCATTAAGCCTACAAAATGTGGAAGAAAGCATGGATCAGAAAGGAAATTGGTGTATGGACAAGTGCCAAAACCCAACCAATTTCAGCATTGTAAAATTGATTGCAACAATCGGAAGACTTCTTTGATCTATAAATAAAAAAACAATGAGGAAGAGGAAGTGGTTCTGCAGTGAAAAGCAATAGAGATGAAAGATAATATAGGTTTGGCTCCAAAACTAAATTAGTACTTCATTTGAGTTTCTCATTAGGACACTAGAATAAAACCTGTGGGCAAAGACACTTTGTCTAACAAGAAAGTCTCTATGTAAGTGAAAACGACAGGAGTTGTGGTGGAAGCAAAACCAAACATTTCGCTGTGTACATACCAAAGGGAGCTGATTGTATTTTTCTGGCAATATTGAAGAACTTCTAGGTGAAACTGCAGTTAGAGTGAGCAGTCAGGCTGTCAAATCCAGCTTGGTACATTCTAGCTGGACAGTTGTAGTCATAGTGCTTATTTTGAAGGATGGATGAAAAGCCATCTGAGAACCTTGAGTCATTAGTCTGACATTTTTGAAAAAAGTGTGACAGAAAAACTAATTAAAATCATGTAGGTAAATGGAAATGAAAAAATGCTATAGAGATTTATCTAAAGATGAAGACTGCAGAATTAACACATTTCTACACAAACTATACCTTAACGAACTGCAACAGATCTATTCTACTTGGACTTCAATAAGGTCTTTGTTATTGTACAAATGGGATAACAGTAACTGCAATAGTCTGGAAAAGAGCTAGTTAAAAACAGGATAGCAGCAAGGTATGTGAAATCGGGAACTGATGGGCTGGAGGGAGAAGTCCCTCCACAGAGGCTGAGAATTCAAATGGGAAATACTTAAATATCCTTATCAACGACTGCAGCAGGAATGGCAAAAGTCCGGAATGTGTTAGTAAAATATGGTGATGACCGTCATAAGTGCAGACAAGGACATGCCTAAGACCAAATTTAATTTACAAATTTGCAAGTACAATAAAAAAGCATTTTTCCCTTTAGCCATTTCTGCAAGTTGATTAAATATCCCTCCCATTTCTAAAGGGTCTTTCTTTGTCTCCAGTGACAAAGAAACAACTGATTCTGCAGGAGGTATAGATCAGAAGGTAAATCCACTTACTCTGGTTTTGCTATGTTGGCTTTGCCACATTATCCAGAGGAAAAGCGATGTAAACATTTATTTTGGCATGAGTATGGCACTTGTAGAGCAGATCTGATGAACAGGATGATGTCATTTTTCATTTTCTGATCTCAGCCCGGGTACAAAGATAAGAGGTAGATAAACAGCTCTTGGGCAGGTCTGTCAGTCTCTGCAGCGAGATGACGAAAATGAAAGAAAGTGGGAAGAAATCAAGAAGAAGATTGGAGTCTGAACACTCCTGAGATGGCTCGACACTGGGAGCAGTCACTGTAGGGTGGATGGAAGGGGAGTTTAAGATCAGGTTTCCCCAGGGGTAGCTTGGGAGGTAGCAGCAGAGGGGGAGTAAACTTCAGGGATGTTGCATTCAAACAGCTGTGGTCCCCCTTGGCTTGTATCAAGGTACTCAGAAACGGAGCCAGCAGCGAATGATAAGGGAATCCGTGGCTCTTTTTGGCCTGGACCATCAGTGTGCTTTCCTTTGCTATGGCCAGAGCAGCCAAACCCTGAGACTTTATCCACAGGGACACAGAGTTCAGTTTTACCTTGACTAATGGGAAGTCTCAGGTTAGCTCCACTCGGAAAATATCTGTCCTGAATGTGACATTATGATGATTAATGTTACAATCAGGGACATTTGCAATCTCAGACCTGCTCAACACCACTGACAATGCAAAGCAGACTTCTTTAAGGATGGGTCAAAATAGCACTGCACAGAGCACATTGTATCAATAAAAGTCACTGCCTGAAGGATCAGTCTGCACGGCAGTGCCTGGGCAAAGCTCAGCCAGAAACCAGGGAGGGTGGCAAGACTCACAATTGGTGCAAGATATCCAGAAGCCATAGGTGGACAGCATGGGCCTGCAGAGAGAGAGAGGCAGAGCCTCTTGGGCCACAGGGCTTGGGGGGTTCAGCAGTTATCATCCTCCTCTCTGCTGTGCTTAAGGAGAGGATGCTTTATGAATATTTTAGAAATCCGCTAGAATTGCACCAAGTACTGTTCAAGTCCACGTTCCTTGCATCGACTCTGCTCCCTACCTACCTTAATCACAGGAGCAATTTATTCTGTTTCGTGAAGTCATCCTGCAGCATTCAGGTGTAACATTAGCATTTTTAACCTCTGCTGGCACTGTGCAACAGATAAACTGAGCAGCACCAGGAAGGCTGGCAAGCAACACAAAAAGCAGCTCTATAAAGGCATGTCAAAGAATGAGTCATTGTCAAGCCTTCAAGAGACAAAAAGATTGATTACGGAAGAGCTGAGAAATAGGTTTGATAATGACTCACAATATCTCACCCTTTTTGCATTCACAGACCTGCCAGCTGATTCATTACTTGCATTCTGCCTTGCTTCTCCTCCCTGTCAAAGTGATCCATCAAACAAGGGACCATCAATTAAAATTTCCACTCGAAAGAGGGAGGTTGTGTGTGGGAGCACCCATCCCTTTCTGCATCCGTACCTGGCAATCCCCTTTTTCTGCCCTTTAGCCTGTTGCAGATCCCATAATTTTGGGGAAAGGAGGTGGTGTAAAGCCAGCACACAGAACACCATGAAAATGGAGAAACAGAGAGAGGAATGATGCTTCCTTGATGAATGTCTAGCTTTTATCAAGTGAAGTTTACTGTGTTCCCTAACTCCACTATTATTCTGAGGTCTGGAGATTTTTGGAGGAGTTTATCCATGGTTTGACAGTTGTCACTGGAGCTGTTGTCATTGCCGTAACAACCACATCTGGCCACCTTAGTATTCCCATCCAGTCTGCTCAAAGGACTTCCCTCAGCCAGGAACATCCTACTGTGCCTAGTGGGATCATTCTCTGTAAGCCCCTTTTTGCTGCCCATGGATTATCACTGAGAAGCCAGGAGATGATGGGGTGGGAAGAGTCACACACTGCAGCATGGGGGAAGCCAGGGGGAGCCTCTGACCCTGGTTGCCAGAGAGCTGAGCATGACGCTGTGCATGAGAAGGGGTCTGTTTTCAGGGAGCTGCATGTTGACCACCTGAGGCCCAGACCAGAGCACAGTACAGTGCTGTAAGCAGTGTGTGGACAGAGGGCTGTTGATGACTCACAGATCCCCAGTGACCATGCCAAGCCCATTAGCAAAGGCTTCATTTTTAGAAAGCAGTTATATCAGATGGCCATGGGCTTGTTTCACCAGTGTCCACTGAAAGGCACTAAATTCCTCCTATAGAAATGGTGAAGAAACAAAAGACATACAGGAATTATTTTGAGGAGGAAGGGTCACTGTCTGTTTACTCCTGAAATCAGGTGAGACAAAAGGAACCACAAGCAGAAAGCAAAAAAAAACATTAATAGATGCCATTGGTTGCAACTTGACAGGCAATTCAGAACACTTCTGAAAATCCCACCCTGTGTTCTTAATATTTTCCAGGGCACCTAGAACTCAGGACAGACACCTTTTAAGATCAAAGGAAAAAAAATGAGTCAAATTTATTTTATTTTGCAAGGCGTAGCCTTTTTGGTCTTTTGCCTACTTGCCTGAAGAACGTCAGAAAAAAAAAGGTGAAAATAGAATTGTCTCAGGGAAGGGTAAATGCATGTCTGTAGCAAGAACCAGCCAAACACATGCAGCTCTTATCTTGGGTATAACTCTAAAAATACCTTTCTTTGCTGGAGGGTTTCAGGAGTGTTCACTCTCAAGAGGTCTCAGTGACTTCATCAATTTGCTTGGGTTTGCATTTTCAAGTGGTGTCATCTGCTAGCACCTTTCCAGCACATCTGGCTTAGCTTTCCACAGCTCAGCTGGGTTCTCACTGCCAAATACATCATCACCAGTAACACGAAATCCAGCTTCTGCCACCCAGTACCCTGACTCTGTGCTGGCATGTTGGGGGACTTGTGCAGATAGTGATGAGAAAAGGAGTTATTCCTGTAGCTGAGATGAAATTAGTGGTTAAATTTTCAGTGACTGAGATTTAGTGATGGAGCCCTGAATGTCTGCAGTTTCTTTTCACTGTTTAATTGAGCAAGACAAGGAAGGGTCAGCCAAGGGAGGATTTGAGTTGAGCCACAAACAAGAAAAAATGGTCAGGTTTGCTTTTCTCCAATGCCAAACTTCCTGGTAGTCTGGAAAGTGCAGCAAAGACATTAGATGAATGCAGCTGATAATACTACTTGTGTGAAAGAATGGTGCTTACACATGATTGGAGTGTCTGTCTAGGAGAGGGCTGCTTTTCTTGGGCACTACAGCCATATAACCATCTTTTCTGCACCATGATCCCCTGAAGAGGTTTTGGTTGTATGACTACAACAGAGGCCAGTGCCTCTTCATTGCTCAGAGCCATAAGCTACATCCATTTATAAATGAAAAAAACCTGTGCATGTTATTGGCTTATCTATTTGCACGTACAATGTCCTCATTAATATATATTTACATGAGAACAGCTAGAGATTTTTGCATTCATAAATCCTGTCCTGGACTGTTTCTATGTGTTCCTTCCTTCCTTCCTTTCCTCCCAAGTTTCAGCTCCTTCAGTTATTTTTATGGTATGAGCAGCAGCCCCTGGGCTCTCCCCTCTTTCCCTGGCCGAAATGAGAAAAATAAAAGAGGAGGTCTTTCACCCTTTTGGTCTTGATCCTGTTGTAATGGTGTGATTGAAGGGCTACAGCAGGAGCATACCCCAAAATCTGCTTTTCTGGTGTTGGGAGTAACTTCTTTGCTTGGTGTTCACAGGGCACTGAACATCCTTGCCCGTGGGTAAGGGCTCTGACACATAGCACTGCTCAGGGGAGGTGTCAGTGGTCCGAGGCAGCTTGAGTGATGCTGGTGGTGAGCAAAGGCTGGACAGCAAATGACTCAGGAGCTTCTCAGTTACAAGGTGAAGAGGCACCATGGACTGGACTCTGTCAGAAAGTGCTGCTCTGGCCATTTATCCACCACAGATCTACTCATATTGCTGCAAACATAATTTTTAAAAGAACTGGTGCTATGTCAAACCTCAGTGACAAGAAAATGGACATCACTGTCACAAGGGTGAAGTCCTTAGACCAGGTCAAAACTTCTTCCTGGTCCATTTGCCAGTCCCGGCATGGGGTGAAGTGGCACTCACTGGCCCTGCACACAGGAACAAATTTAATTCTGTGCTTCAATCCTTATTACTTAATACCTCAATTGTACTTAATAATGTGTTTCATTTTATATGCCATTTTAGTTTATGACTATTCTCTTGGGTGGATTAATCTCTTATTAGCGCATCAGGTTTGAAAGGCTTTTGTTTTCCCCCCGTTACACAGTTTAATAGGCTCGGTGAGACACTGCTGGGTGTGTGCTGTGCAGACTGCCTGCACACAGCTGGGGTGCAGCCAAGTGCCCAGCACACACCCAGTGGGTGCCTCAGGGGCCATCTGGGGCTTATTTCCTGGTAGCAAATGGACCCTATACCACTTCATAGTGTGTAGGACCCAGCAGTAAGGCTACAGACATGCAGGAGAGGCTGAGGGAACTGGCGTTTGGTTTGGAGGGAAGGTTCAGGGGGGACCATATTGCTCTCTTCAACTACCTGAAAGGAGCGCGTAGCCAGGTGGAGAGTCAGTCTTCTCTCACAGGTAACAAGTGACAGACCCTGAGGAAATGCCTTTAAGTTGTGCAAGGGGAGATTTAGACTGAATATTAGGAAAAACTTCATCATGGAAAGGGTGGTCAAGCTTTAGAACTGGCTACACACAGAATCACCATCCCCATAGGTATTATTTAAAAGACACATAGAGGTGGTGCTTAGGGACACAGTTTAGTGGTGGACGTGGCAGGGTTAGATTAATGGTTTGACTTGATGATCTTAGAGTTTTTTCCAACCTTCATTATTCTATGACTCAATGCACTTGTCCCTGCTACTTCATGCCAGGCTGTCCTGCTCCTGTGAATCCTATCCGTTCACAGGAAGGGATGCCAACCTAGTGTGGAGTAGCGTGTCCTGCATGCAGGGGAAAACCTTGGTTGCCCCACAGCCTTGAGCAGAGTTTGGCACAGAGGGGGAGCAAGGGTCCCATGCATGCTCAGGTAGCATAAAGTTAGGCTACAGCCAAAGTGGGAGTCAAATCCAGGCTCCAGAAGTGATCCCACCTTATACACACTAATAAATACATAAATAAATATTAAAAATATGTTAATAGCCTGTGGTAAGTAAAACAAATGAATTATCCTTGTCAAGTTATACACAGTAGCAGAATTAAGAATAAGTGTTAGGATTTCAACTTACTGATTGTATTTGCCTTTACCTACAGGCATCTGAGTATGAAGATAGATCATATTCGGGCTTCTTTTATATACAATGTGAAAAATAAGTATGAATAGATGTCTGATTTACACAATAAGAGGTCAACATAATAGAAACACTCTGATTATTTAACCTACCATTACATCAGCTTTGCCCTTGGTCTTTTCAGAGAATTATAAGGCTGGAGGAACCTCAGAAGATCATCTAGTCCATTTTCATTGCTTCCGCGCAGCAGAATGATTTATTGGGGCTGACGATGTCCATACATAGAAACCTCTTTTCTTATCCACCTAAACGAATAAGACAATGAATGAAAAGCTTACAACAATGAATATGCTTTTACATTCACCTCAACACATGTGTGCATAGTGGAGGGTGAAACCAGCCATCTGCCAAGGGATAATTCATACTGTCTGCAAACACGAGAGTCCACAAAAGTGCTGACAGGCATAGAACACACTGCAGAAGCATGAGCTCATTTCAAGACAAGCATTTCCCTTTGGTGAGTGCATAGCTCCCAACAGTAGGTGCAATTGGAGTTGGGTGCAGCCCTCCAAGCGATACCACACAGAATCAGATCCTAATCTCCTCTGCCCTTGAAAGGCCCTGATCCTGCAGCTGCTTGAGTAGGAAACAGATTCTACAATGACAGGTCCCCGCACCATGGGGAGTGCTGTGTATAGCCTGAATTTTGCACCTGACTGTATATGTGTGTACAGTCATGCTCTGCAGAGATCCCCTGGACTTGTGAAGGGTTTGCGCAGATGCAGGACCTCCCCTGCATTTCTGGCTGCAAGACGAAGGCAAATTTAAATGTCTTATAAAGCAAAGATGTCAGACAGCAGTTGGGAAGAGGTGGAATGAAGCTATTGCTGATGTTCATCCTGAGATCCACCTTGGACAGCCCCACCAGTGTATGCTTACTCTGGCTCCTCTGAAGGATCAGTTCTGATTAATTTGATTCTTTCAGCAGACTGGGCAAGAAAAAAAGTTTCAAAGATAAATGAAGCTGTCATTAAGGTCACCATCTCCAGTGTCCCTTAGGCTCAGATCCAGAGGCTTTAGTTCAAACCAGCATTCAGAAGTATGCTAAAGTGCTGTTACTTGCAGGAGTTTGAACTCCAGGTTAAAGTCAAACATCTGCTTAAGTGCTTTTCTGCAGCAAGACCATGGCTTTAGAGCTGGTGTCCAAATATCTGGGCAGGATGGATCTCAGTGAAAGCCCTTGTATCCAAAGAAGGGCAATGAAGCCAGTGAAGGGTTTAGAAAACACGTCTTATGAGGAGTGGTTGAGGGAACTGGGGTTGTTCAGTCTGGAGAAAAGGACTTTCACGGGAGACCTTATCTACTGCCTGAAAGGAGGTTGTAGTGAGTTTGGGATTGGTCTCTTCTGCCATGTCTCAAGTGAAAGGATGAGAGGAAATGGTTTTATGTTGTGTTAGGGGAGGTTCAGATTAGATATTAGAAAGTTTTTTTCACTGAAGGAGTGGTCAGGCACAATAAAACTGAAAGATAAAATTATTTATTAGATCATTTCTAGGAATGGAGGATTAATTTGTTTATAGTAGATTGCACTGTGATCTTCAAACAGGCAGAAAAAATGAAAGGTTGCTTCAATTAGCTACCTTTTTCTCTCCAAATAAAGGTTGGTTTCTTTCTTTCGATCCCTATGGATCACTCTGTAGATGTTTGTGGTGACTCACCTGAAAAGGCAGAAAACAGCAGTGCTGGAGCACCATGGAGCCATGTCCTTAGGCCAGACAGCAATACCCAGAATAGCTTTGGAGCCAGAAATGCTGTAACGTTGAGCAGCCCCCATAGACCCAAATCCCCCTCCAGTAGCCACTGCCTCATGGTGGCTCTCACTCATGCCCAGGATTCCTGCAGGTCTGGGGATGAGCAACTGCAAGTGCATTTTTAACAGCTGAGTTTAGAGCCCAGCAGGCAGAAGACTTCAGAAAGAAGCAAAACTTTTGTTTCCCCTTTTCCCACAACTCCTCTCATGAGCAGCTGAACACTGAAAAGTGAGCTATGAGGGGGTCAAATGTTTTACCTGAGTCACACCTGTGAACTGCTCTTTGTTTTGCTGTTGTTCTGCCCCATTTTAGGTCATCCACAGGCCATCCCTTTTGGCAGAACTGTTTCCAAAAGGTGGGAAAGATTCCACAATTATCTTAGGAAAGGATGCAGGAGCAGGGAATGGGCCTGTATATTTGGCACAGTCCCTGGAGTGGTTTTGGTAGAGACTCAAGTATTCTCCCAGACAGTCACCACAGCCAGCCCAGGGGATGGTATGTGTCAAGGACAACCAACAACAGATCTCTTAATGCTGACCCCCTCTTTCAGAGACTTGAGTTGTTTTGCCCACTCTTGGCCACAGGATCAAACAACCCACAGCACAATTTGTTCTCCAGTGTACACATTGCTGCAGATGTTTCTGCAGAGGAAAGGTTCATTCCTCTGTGCTTCCCCCTACCCCCATTCTTAATTATCCAGTTCCATGAGTGGAGGACGAGAGAGCTGATGTTTTAGTATGGTTTTCAGAAGGTCTGTTGGTGAACTGCTCGTGTGCCAAACCTTTGGAATGTTTCATTCCATGGAGCACAGCCTGCCTCTTTCCAAGTCTTGCTATGGCTGGAGGGAGACCATGTAAATAAATCCAAACCTAGATTAGGTTTAGGCTAGGACTCAGTGATTAGGCCAGGGGATAAATCAAAGGTTTGGTCTTAGATTCGAAGGCACTGATTTTCATGAGAGCTTTTCTTGCAAAACTTAACCTCAAAACTCTTTCTGGTACCTTCTGGCAGTCTGACGTACAAAAGATCATTGAGATTACTGATCCTGTTACATGAAGATGAAATCTCATATTTAGTTCATCCATTGGTCTCCCTCTGTCTTCTATTTCCTAAGAAGCTTCTGCCAAATAGTCTTGGAGAAAGAATATTATTATTCCGTTCTATTATTAAATGGGGATAGGTTACATTCATATTTTGCAGTGCCATCTCTCCAACCACAAAATTGGTAGCCATGTACAACATTCAGCCTCATTAGTGGAGTCAGTTGCAACGGATCTCAATATCTGTTTACATCACAATTCCCTTTGCCACCTAAATCAGCCTGGTTAAGCTTGCCCTGAAAAACGAGGGAGTGAATATAGCCAATAAAAACTCTTAAAAAAGGAACGAAAAATGGAACCATGTTATTAGTAGCCATGCACCAACAATAGAATCATAGAATGGTTTGGGACCTTTAAAAGTCGCCTAGTCCAACCCCCTTGCAATGATTAACTAGATCAGGTTGCTCAGAGCCCTGTCCAACCTGACTTTGAATGTTTCCAGGGATGGGGCACCTACCCCTTCTAAGGGAAACCTGTTCCAGGGTTCTACCACATGTTTAATACTGGACTCCTTGTGTTGTTATAGGGAGATAGTGGCATAGGGTCAAAAAGGGGTTTGATGAACTCATAGTGATAGGTGCATAGATACTAAAATGGCTGGATGAGGTTGCTGGATGAATGTGGCAATTGACCAAGAAGGTGACCATGCTCATATACTCTCCTTAAATACATCTCTTGCTGCTGTCCTCAGACCCTGGCTACTGCCTGGGTGGACTCCTGGTCTGACATTTCGGGTCCTTTCTTATGTCCTTTTACCCCTTCTCTCAGTGTCTGCTTGTGTAAGATCTGTATGCACATGGAAAGGAGGCACAAGGCAAAGCAGGGCCCAGTCTGTTTCTGGGAGGTCTTTGAAGTCCCCACTCTACTCAAAGGCAGATGGCAAATTGTCACACCTGTAGTCAAATATGAGTATCCCATACAGCTGAACATAGTTCTCACGCCCAGCTCCTGCAGGACGGTCAGCTTCAGGAGGGTCAGCTTTCTCACCCGTGAAATAATGGTGCCATCCATCCAGATCAACAATTCCATTTTCAAATACCTGTTTCTAAAAAAAAGCTTAACTTGTGTATTTTCTCTAAAACCTGAAAAAGTTCTGTATATGTTGAACTCTGCAGAGTTTTAATTTCAGCAGGTTTTACAAGAGATGTCTGCTAATTTTTTTTCCCCTGCATAAAATGCAGAGGAAAGGAAATAAGCCAAATTATCACTGCCAAACACCACAACTAAGCATACTTCGACCATCATATGTGTCATTATCTCTATTATGGCAGCATTTCATGTGGATTATAAAATGTCATACAAACGTCATTGCTCCCTCTGTCCAAAGATATATAACAATAATAATAATAATCTTTTGCAAGTTTAATTTTTTCATCTGTGGATGTCAGAAGCTCTTTTAAAAAGGTCATCATCATTATCTTCCCTTTAAGGCAAGGAAACAATACAAAGGCCAAGCTGTTCCTTCTAGCTTTAGGCATCTAGGATCCTTCTGCCATCTGAGAGAAAAATAGGTATATGCAAGGAGATCTGAGTCACTTTTTGGAAGGGACAAGTCCTGTCTGTGACTCCCTCCTACCCAGCAGTTGCCTGGTGCCTTGCTGGGGCCTCTGCCAGGTAATTAGAGTCTGCAGGGTCAATTAAAGCCTGACCATTTGTGTCAGATTTCTATCCGTTCAACAACAGAGAGCAAAACAGAGCCCAGCTTCTGATTCCCACCCTCATGCTGTGCCCTCTCTCTTTCTGAAATGATGACAATGTGCTTCCAGCATTACCCTTGCTTCCAGGCTGGCATGGTATGCTGGTTTTGGCTGAGGTAGAGTTAATTTTCTTTACAGTGGCTAGTATGGGGCTGTGTTTTGGATTTGTGGTGAACACAGTGATGATAATAAAGAGATGGTTTTGTAGTTGCTGAGCAGGGCTTACACAGAGTCAAGACCTTTTCTGCTTTTCATACTGCCATGCTGGCACCAATATTGTGGGGGGCATGGGAAGTTGGTAGGAGACACGACCAGGACAGGTGACCCAAAATGACCAAAGGGATATCCCACACCATGTGACATCTTGCTCAGTATATAAAGGGGGAAAGAAGAAGGATGAAGGGGAGGGACATTTGGAGTGAGGGCATTTGTCTTCCCAAGTCATCATTACGTGTGATGGGGCCCTGCTCTCCTGGACATGGCTGAACACCTGTCTGCCCATGGGAAGCAGTGAATTAATCCCTTCTTTTGCTTTGCTTTCCCTATTAAACTGTCAACCCAAGTTTTCCAGCTTTTACCCTTCCAATTCTCTCCCCAGTCCTGCTGGTGGGAGGCTGCATGGGGCTTGGTTGCTGGCAGGGGTGAAACCACAACAAATGGCTCCATGTGTGACAAGATTTAATGCTTGGTTTGGGGCACAGCAATTTTTTTCTGCTCATGCCTGATGGTGTAGCAGATAAATCACTGAAAGAAATGTTCACTCAATGTACTCTGTAGGCCCACTTTCCTAAACACCCAAACTGTGTGAAGTACTTTATCTGAGAAAACTGATCTTCCCACTGCTGGTTATGCCTGGCCATGGCTCTGCTCTGGGATGTGCAGGGGTGGGGAGGTGGGATGTAAGGTGGGAGCAGAGCTAACATGCTCCTGTCATGGGTCCACAGCAGTCAGAACAATGACAAGAAATTCATCCAGCTGATAGCCTGCTCTGCTTCCACCAAGGACACTGCAAACCCAGCAGCTGGCCATGAATCATTATGAAGCATGACTATCTTTGGCCATGAAAGTGTCCTTGAATTAATTTCCTCCCTTGTAAAAAAAATTCTAACATCGGCAGTGTTTCCCTAATTGCCTTTTTTTTTCTTTCACAGTGGAAGGTGTCAGCATTATTGCCGTTAATTTCACCTACAGCACAGGCTGACCTGGTGTGGTGGTTTTCCCTGTGTGTTTCTGGTACAGTTTTCCTTTCTGCACCTTCATTACACTTCAGTTCCCCTGGGAAAATCTATCATAAATATAATTTAAATACTACAGCTTCCACAAAGGAAATGTTTAAGAAATATGATACTTACAATAGAGAAAATAGTGTAGTTATTTATCTAATTTCACACACACACATACTGACATTAGTGTTAATATGTTAATACAAATGTTAAGGTAAAACACACAAAGGATTCTCTTAATCCACCTGCAGAGAGGAGTTTGAAGCTGCTGTGCATTTATGCACATTGAATGGCATCCAGCCTCATGAAAGACCCCCAAAGTTGGGACTTGGGTTGTGAAACCCATTTGCCTTGTGGTCAGAAATCCTGTCTGCCTGGCTTCTGGACAGGTAAATTCACTGGGCACATCCATGCTTGGTCTGACAGCTACATGGATGCCCACGTCCAGCTTGGAGAGCTCTCACTTTTCAATGGCACTAAGAGTCCTGATCTGTGCACAGGGCCTGAACCCAAGCTATGCTGATTTTGGAGACTCCTTAAAAGTCAGATTGGCAGTGACAGCATAGTGTCCTCCTCCTGCACACCATCCAAGTGGAGCAGAAGTTGTGAAAGAGAGCTTTTATGTTGTGCTCAGACCATGAGAGATCAATGTTATTGATCAATGCTGGGAAAACCAAGGTACTGAGTGAGGCTGAGTCATCTGCAAAACAGACATGAGAGCAGGGAAAGTAGGAAGGAGAAAGCCTGACTTGGGCCTTGTGATCAGGGCATTCATCTGATGATTTGGGGACAGGGAAAACTAAAGCTCCATCAAACTGCTCTAACTCCACAGCTCATCCTACTTTGAGCAGGATTAGGAAGAAAACTCTCAGAATGCCCTCAGGTTAAAGAAAAAACTGAAGGTAAATCCAAGCCTTTATCATACCACAGTAATCAATTTGAGGGAATTCATTGTCACCCATGGAAATACTCAAGAAAATAACAACAATAATTGCAGTATGGTTAAACTGTACAAAGCAAGTTGCTTATACAGTTCAATCCTCCTATACTTCTTGCTTCAATAGGTTAGTACTCATAGAACAAAACTCAAGGCATTTCTCTTACTGTGCCCCACTCTGTGTTTGAGGGTGTATTCAAAGAACTTATTAACAGCATGCAATGAAGGCCATTGCCTGGGGGCATATTTGTGGGTTTTTTTGCAGACTCTGTGCAGCTTTGCAGAAGACTGCAGTACTGACAAGAAGGACTAGTAGAGAATAATCCACATCTTTGATTTTTATTCTGTTTTTTGGCCACTCCGTGCCCTTTTGTATGAAAGAGCACATGCATTTGAAAAATTAAGCAGCTGTTGAAGGATATTTAAAGTTCACCCACATCCAATATTCAGATTATCTTCTCATCCTGTTGAAACACAGAAGATTGTCTGAAGACCAAGGTCCAATTTGACATGGGTAAGAGCAGAGGAATCAAGGTCTTCATTCCTCAGAAGTCTGCAAAATACTCTGGTCCTGCAGTGCAGTGAAGTTCTGCTCTCTCTTGATAACAGCATTGTAACAAGGCTGATAACAGCAGGCCACATGTTGTACGTGTTGCACAGCTATGAGTGCAACGAAAACAAAGGCCAAGTGTTGCCTACCCACGTAAGGACAAGGCTATTTGATCACAATTAGTAGAAGAGAGCCTGCCAAGGTTTTGGCTAACTGTGTGGCCTGATAACAGCCAAGTCCTGGCACTGGACTACGAACTGCTGCAAAGCAAACACCGTCAGTCTATTGAATTTAGTCATAAATAATTTTTATCTCAGCACCTCCGGAGCTCTTTTCAATATCACTTGGTTGATCTATGCAATCTTCCAGTGGTGAAAGGGAGGCAGTACTGATCCGGGGTGCCCCAGCCTGACCCTGGCTTAGTGCCCAGGCTCTGCTCTGGCAGCAGACACTGCTGCTGGCTCCACTGCAGGCTGCCTGCATGGCCATGGGCAGTGTTCCAGGTCTGCCTGGGCCACTGGGACCCACCTGCCTCTGAAAGGCAGACTATACTTTCTTTTCCACCTCTCTTCTCCCTTCTTGGATGACTTTTGCAAAGGGAATTCTTCCAAAGGACTCCATATTAGGAGCAGAATCTTTCTGGTCCCTTATTTTGGGTAAAATCCCCTTTTTTAATAGCAAATTATCACTGGATCTCCACGATCACTCTATATCAAATGTTTTCAACACTACTGACACTATCTGCTGAATACCATCCACATATCCTTGAAAAATGCTCTCTCAACCAACTCATAACAGATTTAACGAAACCTCTCTGAGTTATTTTTGGACTTTGCTTTATTATTTTTACATGCAGCTAAAGAAGAGTCACCAAAATATAGCACCCACTGAGCCAGGCAGGAGTGAGCCACAGGACAAACATGCTGCATCCCAGCAGAGGGCTGAAGCATTTAGTGGCTACAAGGTGAGTGACATGGAGCACCTGAGTCATTACCACACACCTGAAGGAGAGGTCAAAGCATGTAGCTGGGAAGCAGTGCAAGGCACAGTGCCACACTGATTGCCTCCATGGGGACTGAGTGCTGAGTGGAGCCCCAGAGCAAGAGTGGGACACTCCAGCTGAGGAAGCATCCCTGGAGGCTGTACCACTCTACAAACACCTGAGTCATAATCCTCTGTCCTCCTCCTTCCTCCTGGGAGTGGCAGCACTTTTCTATTTGTGTAAGCCTGCCAGAGCAAACCCCAACCAGAGGCCAAGGGATAAGCCTCCACCCTGTTGTCCACCTACACCTCACCCTCCTATTTCGGAGGAAAGGAACAGGAAAGACTTTGGCTCTCTCCTCCACACCTGGGCACCAGGTTTGAGCCGCTCTGAGTTGTCAGAGGTGGTTTTTCCCAGGATGATTTTCTTCCTTCTGTTTTGTTTTGTGGGTTTTTTTTGGTTTGGTTTGGGTTGGGTTGTTTTGGTTGGGTTTTTTTCGGGGGGGGTTTGTGCGTGCAGAGGAAGAATTTGTGCTTGCTCTCCATCCATGTGTGGGCGTGCTGCCAGATGCTGCCTTTGGCAGCTTTTCCTTCAAGGTAATATTCCACCCACAACACCAGACCATCACAGAGTCTGCTTATCCAGCCTTTTTCCAAAGGCTTTACAGAATACCTCTCCAAAGGAGGTAATACATGCTCTTGGCGATTTCCTCTTCATAGCTGGGGATGAGTGCAGTTCCTGGAGATGAATCCTTCCATTTAAAAAAGCAGTCATCTGAACTCATCTAGCTCACCAATTTAATAAATAATAGATTGAATAATGAATAACCATTTACCACCTTGGACTCTCCATTCTGTCAAGTTATGGAGAAGCAAGTGTCTATCCCAAATTCTGCATTTCCCTCCCCTCTGGACTAATGCAGTATGAGCCTTAGTTCATTCTGAAATATATTTCTGGTCTCCCCATTTAACCTACTTATCTTGAAGTATCTTATTCTATTTGCCCCACAATTTCTAAAAAGATCCTACCCCAGGACAAGATCATGCTTGTGAAATTTTTGTGTGTATTGGTTTAGTTTTGGCAAACTTAGGAGGTAGTTAAAATGAGACTTATAATGGAAAGCTAGCTGCTAGCATCTCTCCATAATACATGTCTACCTTGCAGGAGAGTTGTGAGGATTAATTAATTTGTGTTTGTTAAGCACTTTGAGATTCTAAGATTAAAGGTTCTATAGAAATGCAAATTGTTATTATAATGATAAATTCTTTATATGAGCTCATATGTTTTGCCTTAGAGGCACAGTCTCACCCTGAGTTGCGTAGTTATACACGTAAATCTTCAAACATTATGATGAAAATGTACCTCTGAGGGCCTGATCCTTCCTTCTGCTCTATCACTTCATGCATAAAATCGCCTTGACTTCAGGCAGGTCCCATATATGAGACAATGGCAGGATTCAAGGTGTTTAGGAAGAGAAAAGACCATTGTGTGCCTCTGGGCTTTGCACTGAGACACCTAACTTTCTGTCTGACTCCATAAAACTGCTGCTGCTGCCAGTAGTTATGTCCATCTTATTAATGAAAGAATTGAGCAGATGACAAAACTTGGATCTGAATTTTGACCCTCCCAAACCTTAGGTTTTCAAAAGTTTATTTAACCTGCTAGAGAACAAGGGAAGTAAGTAAAAGCCCAGCTCAGCTGCAATTGCTGCTGTCACTATCAGGTACAGGATGTCATCAGCATGGCTGAATGCCATTCCTGATGCACAAGTTGCACCTGTTTGGCACATTGCCCTGTGTGCTTTTGCAAGTGAATGAGGAATACAGGTTTTCAGGCACTCACTGCACAAGTTGCCAAAGGGCAGCAGGGAGCAAGGCCACAGCTGCACAAGCTTGGCAGACCCATGTCCCCCTCCCAAAGAGAGCTCTCTGCTTTTCCATTCCCCTTGCACAAGGTTGGAGCACCATGCTGCCCACCCCCTGCATGTAAAGGCATTTGACCATTCTGGTCAATATCCTTATCTGAAGCACTGGTCAAACACAGGGGTTGTGGAAAAACTGGGAAGCAGGTTCTTGGGAGAATTGGTCACCCATCTTCCATCACAACATCCCTCTGTGCCTTCCTTGCCATGTCTCTGGCATGCAGACACCTCTACGCACAGCTTTAAAGGACTGGGTCAGAAAAATGTTGTGAGGTTTGTTTGCATCACCAATGGGTTTATCTGAATGCAGAACACAGTGCTAGAAACACCAGCTGCAAAGGAGTTCTCCTACCCAACCTCACACCCAAAGTAGGGCTACAATCAGGCACCAGATCAGGCCAGCCATGGCTTTCTCTACCTTAATCTTGAAAACGTCCAAGAATGGCCACTCTACCTCCGCTCAGTGCTTCACTACTCTCCTGGAGAAGTTGCTCCTCATGTCCAACCTGAACTGACAATGGCACAACATTACTTCTCACCATAGTGTCTGACAATACTGAGAAGACTTTTGCACCATCTTTGTAGCTACCCTTTGGCTAATCACCTCTTAAACTGCTCTTCACCAGATTAAACTAATCCCAAATTAAACTCCTGCCATAATCCACAATGTGACATTGTCAGCATGAGGTGTTGCTTCATGGCTGTTTGCAGTGGGTATTGCAGAGGTGAGATCGCAACTCTTACGTCCCCCTGAATATGAACCAAAATTAAGGACATTACCTATTCAAAGTCTTGTACCATTTGTTCTGTAGTCTCAAAATATTTCTATTGAAAGCCTTTCCAGGAGCAAAAGGTATGATATAGATACCAAACTATTCCCTTCCTGTGACATGGAAACCTTAAGAAGTTCTTAGTCTGGGAATCTGTCTGCAACATGATGTATATCTAGAATTATCACAAAAGAGAATGAATACCTTTTATGTTTAACATATCCAGAATTTATAATCTTCTAAATTTTACACTTGTCTCTTTTCTTCCTCCAAATATTCTGGGCCCTGACGCAGGTAGGATGCACCATTCAATACATTCACTTCTACCATTCACATCATCAATTCCTTCTACCAAAGATGATAACTAAAGACTAATATTGCCATAAACCCCAGGAAGCCATCCTGACTTCTGATGGCCTTCTTATATTTTCCACTACCACAAGAGAAAAAGATGTTTTACATGTTACTGACACTTGTCTATCTGAAGAGAGCAAAAGGCAGAGGAAGGCTGTGGGGAAAACTGAGATACTAAGCTTTCCAGCTGTCCTTACTTTTACTGTAAAGCATTAGTTTGTACCCAGAGCTCTGCACTAGGACACACATTACTCAGAAGACAAACTTTGTGAGCAAATGTCAGTATGAGCAACATGCACACTTAAAATCCTACAGGGCTGGGCTCTGCTCACCAACATGTGCCACAGGCTGCTATTGTCCTCTCTCCTCACACCATGCAGCGAACTTCCCACCAGCAACTGCAATTTTGCTGGAGCAGTCTGTAATCTCACTGTGTTTGCACAACACCTGAAGATCTGATCTGTGGGAGATTTTACAATTTAAATCTACAAAGTGTTAATTCCTGCAAATTGTGGTATGTTTCAGGTCTTGCTGATGCTCTCGTTGTCACACTTCATTCTCCTTTTTGAGTGGCCATTGCAGTCTGTGCCAGACAAGACACATACAGGGGTCAGATCCAGCACCGACACCATCAGTGGTCATCATTTGATGTGACACTCAATATGTCTACAAGCACAAAGCGATTCCTCACTCAAAACTGCTCAAATTTCAGGTTGCCTATGGAATACATCAAGATCTTGCCCAGCTTTGGCTCAGAAGCTGGCTGTCAACTGTGTGTAACAGCAATGCCCCTTGGTCCCAGCAATGTCTTCACTGTGGCAGAAGATAGTCCTTCACATGAGAGAGAAATGCAGTCTCTGGGCTGAGCACAGCACTGCTGTGCTACCAGGACCAGCCATTGCTTCCCCACTTGCTGGCTGCACACACAGAATCAGTCTGAGACTTCTATGGCTCCCTTTCCCACCTTGATCCCACAGAACAGAACCTCTGCTTTTAAAGCTAATGCTCAACAGCTTGCAAGAGCTCTTCTCACTCTTCCTGACTCAGAGAATTTTGAAATTGTCTTTGTTGAGAGCAAGATGAGAAGTTGACTAAAATACAAAGC
Organism: Pachyramphus minor; assembly: GCA_013397135.1. Classification (NCBI taxonomy): domain Eukaryota; kingdom Metazoa; phylum Chordata; class Aves; order Passeriformes; family Tyrannidae; genus Pachyramphus; species Pachyramphus minor. Next base: position 219,275 of record VYXB01002635.1, read on the forward strand.
TTTTAAAAACCTGCTATACCATCTTATATTGCCTACAGAATCCATGTATTACCCATAACAATGCTAGAGCCAAATCTTATTATCTGGCTCACCTCTGAGCTCATACAGAGGATGATGATGCTCAAACACTTTGATGTATCAAGTATATTTAAGAGCATGCATATGAGAACACTTTTTCATTTTCTTTTTTAATATCTCAAATATGTAACTAAGAAGGATTGTAAAAGCCTCAGACACAAAACTTGTAATGTCAGAGTTATGTGCTTCACCTCATGGCATGTGAGGTTTTGAACTTGTTTTGAAGATACTGGGACTACTAAGCCTAAAAAAGGCAATTCAGAAAACAGATCCATAAGCATTTCTGCAGTTGAGCTGCAAAGCAAAGCTTTCCAGTCACTTCACAAGAATTTTGGTTGCTTCATCTCCTTTAGTTTAGCCACTGCAAGGAGTTATTTTAGTTCATTGCTCTGACTCAAAAGCATGCAACATAAAATTTGCAGCACTGAGTGGCAAGAAACTGCATTCAAATGCCTACAAAATGTGTAATAAAAGATGACAAAAATGTATCCTGGAAACATATAATTTTTTCTAATGGTCTTCGTTGGACAATGGGGACAACTGGCAGCTTTTATTTTTTCTCTGTGCAATGGTCAACAAACTGAAAGGGAACAAGTAGCTGCTGCCCCAGGAGAGCTGGAGGTACCCCCACAAGATTTCCCCATGCACATATCCTGCACCTCATTGCCCACAGAGCATCTCCACCTCGCAGAGGCTCATAGCTCAGCACACCCTATTTGGATTTTACTCTCTGCAATCCTGGATAAATCACTGAATCTTCTGTGTCACTGAGTCACTTTTTCATCTGTAAAGTGGAGGTACTATTTGCTAAGCATTGTGAGGTGTCATGAGGCTTAATTTCTTAAGTCCCAAGTCCCTGAATAGACTCAGAGGGAAGGAAAGTAGACGAGAAATGCAGGACATTACCTGGAGGTTTCCTCCATCTGCTGTGATGGTGATGGCCAGGAAGCTCATTCTTCTCCTATTGGGCAGCTCTTGCCATCTGGCCAAAGCTGGAAGAGCCTGGGGGTTGGCTCCAGCTCATCCCACATTCAGGGGTCCACAAAAGCCAGGAGACCCATCATTCAGCAGGACCAGGTACCAACCATCAGGTTGCTGCTGCTGCTGCTGCAAGATGTAGGAGACACTGACAGCTGTGGGGCAGCCTCCCCATCCCCTGTTTCTCCAGAGCAGCAAGAGCCCTGCTTGGAGAGAAAGCAAGGATGGGAAACATCAGGAAGATGTGGCCACAATCTCCTGCCAACAAATGCTTTTCCAGTGCCCTCTTCTGGAAAACATTTTTGGCCCAAGCAACTGCTTCAGGTAAGATAGTTTGAGACTGATGGTGACTTGTGAGGAGTTGCAGGAGCATCCTCCAGCTATTCACACACAGGATCTACTCTGCTCCTGTCACTGGGGGACCTGTGCAGCTCCTCGTGACCTTCAGAGCAGCTTGGCCAGACACTCAGGGCACTAGACGGAAAACAGGCAGCAAAGGACATGCCTCCTTTCTCTCACCTGACATGCCTGTCCCTGACTGTCCTCTGGCATGGGGACCCAGGGGTCCTGGGCTGGAACATCTCCTGCAAACCTCCTGCTCCTCAAACACAGCCCCTGTGACCAGCAGCTCTCAAGGATCCTCCAGAGACAAAAACTGATAGGGGATAAAATATTTGGGCAATCCCATCCTTTTGAGGATCTGATATACCATTGCTATAAAGTACTTGCAATCAGTTCCTCGGGTAATTGCATCCCGTGGTTATTCTTGTCACCTCTTTCCCTTGGAGCAGTCCAGCCTTTGCCCTCCAGCCTCAGGTAAGCTCCATGTTGTCTTACATCTGAGCAGTGCCTTACCTGCTGGTCACTGCCCTCCAACCCCAGCCAGAGGGTAGAAAGTGAAGAGGAAACAACATATGGTACCAGGGAAGTGATGGAATGCTGGGACCAGGTGATGGCCATCATCCCTATCTGGACCACAGCCCTTGCTTTTGTGCCAGCTCAGTGAACACCTGGCTCCTGCAGTGGTGGCACAGTCCTTCACTTCCCTCTCTGGCTGATTTTCCAACACCTAAATTATATCTGCTGCCCATGGAGCCAAATCTAGAGGTTTGTGAGCCCCATTATTTGCCCTGTTAACTTGCAGGGGAGGTGGTGTGAAATTCCTCTGGGTTTTTGATGAGTTACCTCAGCACAAACAATGCTTGTACAGTGACAGCAATAGCTGTTGAGGGCAGGTAGTGTCCTGAGGACCAGCTGATGTGGGTGCTGCACACTGGGACAGTTTTCCCCAGTGCCTGCTTGCTGTTTAAAAAACTTTCTGTAATTCACGTGTGGATGTGTGGTCACATACACACACACCAAATATATATTTTTTAAAAATATTTTAGGAGGTTTTGTTCTTTCTTTCATTAAATTTAACCACAACCAGCAGCTCTGTCCCCTGGCATTTCTTTTGGCTGTGTCCGAACTTGCCTTTTGTTTATTATCTGGTTGATATTGATGTTTTCCTTTATTTTAATTCTTCAAGGGATTCTTGTACAGCCCTCTGCCACACACCCCTCCCCCCAATCCAGCTCCAGCAGCTGAGACCTGTGGGGTGGACAAGGACATCCCACTGATCTGCTTGCCTGAAATACAGTGGGTTTTCCAGCAGAGCCTGGGGGAGAGGTGGGAGGATAGGACCTCTGAGGCCAGTGAGCACAGCCTTTTTGGTACCTCCACAAGAGCATCTCAAACTCCACAGCAGCCAGCATTTCCCATTGCTTTTCCCTATGCAGGACTGAGGGTTTTCCCCATGTTGCAGTGCTCACCCATCAGCTCTGCAGAAGGGCAGGGGTTGGCCATTAAAATAGCCACCAAGTAACTTAGAGATGGGGAGCAGGAGCACCTTGAGCTCCTGCAGGATGGGTCGCAGAAAGGTTCCCTGCCTCACTTATAAATGCCCCAGGGACGACAGGGTGTAAAAATCCCCTTTTTCAGCATGGCAAGGGCAGCCCCATCCTCCTACGACAGGACAGGGACTCAATCCACATGGGGTTGCTTCCACCGTGGGTTAAAACTGAACTTTTTAAAGAGAGGGGAAGAGTGGCCGAAAGTGCCTGTCCCAGCAAGGGCAGAAAGCGTGGTCATTCCAGGGCTAAACCAGAAACGGGTTAAAAGGATCGTGGAACTTAACACCTGTTTACAACTTCAACCGAGTGCATTTTAAAAACAAACCAGCAATACAAAATAAGCTTACAATGTAAACAGCTCTCAGTGTCAGAGGAAAAGCGGAGGTGAGGGGTGGGGGGTGCGGAAAGAAGTGGTCAGTGTTAAGGGAGGTGTTTTGGATAACAACCTCGTTGTGCAGGGATAGAGGCAGAGGCAGCACCGCTGCGGGCAGCAACCAGTGCCGACAGGGGCTGCGAGAGCCGCACAAACAGGATGGCTTTGAGGGAGAGAAACGGCTCCAGAG
>VYXB01002635.1:222862-262460 GCA_013397135.1 Pachyramphus minor
CTTCCCCCAGCATCTGCTAAAAGCATCGCTTGCGGCCGTTTTTCCACGCTAAGACAGCGGTACCGAGCCGGGGGCGGGGGCGGCGCCGGCCATGCACCTGCTGGCGGCGGGCAGGGCTGGGGGGGGTCGCGCACATCACGCTGCAGGTGGATCCCACATTGGGAGGGCCCACGGGGAAATGGGACGCGGACCCTGGGCCCGATGGGGTCACCGCAGAGCCCCGACACCCTCACAGCACAGCAGGGGCCGGGCCAGGCGGGGCGGCCGGGGGGCGGGCAGNCAGCGACGCCGCTGCGCTATAAATACGAGCGCGGCGGCTGTGGCGAAGCTTTGTCAGCCGCGGCGTCCCGCTCGTCCCTGCCGGCCCCGCTCCTCCTCAGCCGGCCCGGCGCTCCCGCCCGGCTCCGCGCACCGCGCCCGGCTCGCAGGAGGAGCAGGAGGCGGCTCGGAGCGAGGGGATCGGCCGCCGCCGAGGCTTGACAGCAGCTCTGCCAGCGCTGCCCAAGGTGAGGCGAGCGGCGGGATGTGCGGGGCTGTGCCGGGAGCGAGCAGCGGGATGTGCCGGGCTGTGCCGGGAGCGGAGCAGAGCGGACGGAGGAAGCGGCCGGCGCAGAGCCACGTGTCTGCGGGGCCGCTGCCAAAGCGGCGCGGCCCGGGCCGGGCGCCGGCGCTGCCGCCGGGCACGGGGANCGCCGTGGCCGCCGGGCTGTTTCCGGGGTGGGGAGAGGCAGGTGCGTGGCAGGAACAGGGCTCGGGGCGCCCGGGCTCGCCCTTGGGCCGGGCGGCGCCGGGGCGCTGCCCCTCGTGCGCACTCGGCGGGACCCGGCCTGGGGCGGGAGGGAATCATGGAGTGGGTTGGGTTGGAAGGGGACCTGGAGGATCATCCAGTTCCAATCCCATTGCCCTGGGCAAGGACACCTTATAGTAGACCAGGTTGCTTAGAACCCCATCCAACCTGGCCTTCAGCCTTTCCAGGGATGGGAAAGGAGGGAGCCCTTCTCCCGCGGGGCGCTGGTCCCCCGGGAGTCTCGGGGTAAGGGCCCAGCCGGGAGCTGAGGTGGGTGGGCTGTGATAAGGGTGCCCCCCGGGGCAGAGAAGCCGTAGTATCAGGCTGGGGCAGCCCAGCCCGGACGGGTGCCGGCTCCACGCAGGGACTAAATGGCTGCGCAGGAAGAAGGACCGTCAGTGAGCCCCTTCCGTGCCCGCAGCGCTCTGCAGGGTCGGGAGCGCCTCGGGCACCTTTTCTAGACGCAGCTTGGCTGTTTGAGTACAGAGCCTGCAGGCGTGACTCAGCTCTGCCTAAATACAGCTGCTGAATAAGGGAATGTTCTGGAGAACAAATTCTAAATGAGCACAAATTGGCTTTCTTCTGGGGAGCTGCAGACACTTTGCACGCAGTGCAAATAGAAACGTCCTTTGGGAGCAATTTGCACCTACATGATCATGTTCTGCCTATATTCTCTGTAATTACACTGTAGTTAAAATTGTGCAATGAGGTGGAGATGGAAAGCTTGCAAGAACTTCTTAACGAAGTCTGCTGTGGCCAGTAAAAGTAGTTGTCCTTTTAGATGCTAATAGGAAAAGTGCTTTTCATACAGTGCTTTGCAGAGGGGAGATTAAACTAAAGTCATCCTGATGGGGTTCACTTCGCTTAACCACAACTAGAAGTCCCTGAACTGCTTTCTGCGAAGCTGCAAGTCCTATATGATAAGATGCATCTTCTTAATAACAAGCACCTTCCTGAGAAGTGTTTAATTTGCTGTTTCTTAGGGTCCCAGAGAGGCTTTTAAGAGAAGACTTTAATCCAGCTTGTGGGAGAATTATCACTGCACGTGAATGAGACTGGGGGAGAATGAGGCTCAATGGATTGTTGGATTTATTAGAGGCAAAGCTTAATCTAGCTTGAATCTTAAATTTGATTTATCTTTAAGTGAGAAATGATCAAAAGATGCAGAGAAGTTCTTGATACTGGCAGTTCAGATGCCATATGTTTCTGAAGGTTGAAATGAAGTATGGTTGCTCATCTTTCAAAATCATCACTAAATAAAATTCAATGAATTTTCTTATACCCAGTGTATGGAGTGAATGATTCTGTAGGTCTTAGAACCTTCTTAATCTGTAACAGCTATAAAATGTTATTTTTCAGTGGCTTATAGCCGGACTTTTTGAAAATAGAGTGAACAGTGATGAAAATAAAGATCAGTGAATAGTTTAGAATTTGCATAGTTTTCAGTTGTAATCTGCATGACTAGTTTGAGTGTAAAAAATGCTGAGACAAGGAAGAGAGTTGGATCCCGTTACATGAAACTATATCTTCTCTATGAGTCACTTGCAATGCCGAGATTTATAAAAGGTAGCACACTCTCTGCTTAACAGCTTAATGGAGTAGGCTGTTATTCTCTATTTCGGATACCCAGTAAAAGGATGGTACGTACACCTAGCCACGGACTTACTTCCTAGGTCATGGATGGCACAGGAATGTGCTTTTGCTCTTTAGTTCTGGTTCTCAAGGGACTTTCTGCTTGGGAGGTAGATTTCTGTTAGCAACGAGCATTTGTAATGGACTGCTGTAAAATCCTGTTCTAAAGTGCTAATTGGGATCACTGTTAAGACTTTGCAGGTCGGAGTTAGGAACCAGTCTCCTACTGTGTATCTGCCACTCCTGACAGCTTCTGTAGGTAGAAAGAAGTAAATTCTTTCTCCCAAAACTGGCAAGCTAAAATAGTGTTTAAGAGTTGTTAAAAAAAAAAGTTGTATGTAGACATGNAGATTTTCGTGGAGCTTGGAGGTTGTGAGTAGAACACGGAAGCTTTAGCCACTAACAGAGCAACTTCAGGGAAAGCCCATATCTCATGTCTGGTTTATGCATAGTCTGAACTGTAGTGAGAATCCAGATATTTGCCTGGCTTGGACCTAGTGAGAATTGTTACTACTGAGAAGTCAGTAACATTCTGGGATTCTGTAGGTAGAAAGAAGTAAACTTTCTCCCGAAACTGGCAAGCTAAAATAGTGCTTAAGAGTTAGAAAAAAAAGTTGTATGTAGACATGAGATGTGGGGGTGAAGAAAAAGACAGAAGCTTCCAGGGAGCTAAACTAATAATATCTGACAGTATTTATTTGATTGTTTTTTTTTCTTTGAGTAGATTGAGTACTTCATACAGTTGCTGAACAGAGGAGAACTTGCCTTCAGCTAGAAAGAGTATTTTGGCATGCCTCCTTGGTTCTGATTACATCTGTTCTGTCATTATGCAAGTTTCCAATCTATGCAGCTATTAATGATAACTGTAGGAATTGTATAATTGTAAATGATACGAGCACAGTGTAGTGGTCATATAATGACTATATGAATCCAAATGAAGTAGTGAATGTAAACCATATGAATTTAAATAAAGTAACTAATGTTGGATTTTTTTTTTTCTCAGCAGTTCATACTTAAATCCTTTCACGTAAATCTGAATTCTTGGAAATCATGAGTAACTTCAGCAAAGAAGAATTTGAGTTGACCTTCCTTGATGAAGGCTTTACTGCCAAGGACATCCTTGACCAAAAGATAAATGAAGTGTCATCTTCTGTAAGTATGATGGGAAAACCACTACATTTCATGATGCTACAAACTTTTATAAACTGATGGAACAAGTTGTCTTTGCAAATGATCTGCAAGGCAGCCTTCTCAAATGCTGACCTCTAGGCTTATCCTGTTATCTGCTGTTTGTAACGTTGAGATGTGTGTTTGCTCTAGGATGATAAAGATGCCTTTTATGTTGCTGACCTTGGGGATATTGTGAAGAAGCACATGCGATGGCATAAGGCCCTTCCTCGGGTAACCCCTTTCTATGCCGTAAAATGTAATGACAGCAGAGCTGTTGTGAAGACACTTGCTGTGCTTGGTGCAGGATTTGATTGCGCCAGTAAGGTAAGATCTAGACTATGTTCTGATCTGTGATGTTAGTAGATGTTCAGCTTTACAAGATGTGCTTGTATAAAATTAAGCATAACCAAGTGATGCAGCTTTTATTGTTCTGATTACTTTAAGCATCCATCTAGAAATATGTTTTACAAGTATAATGTCTTCTTTCTTCAGACGGAAATACAGCTGGTACAGAGCATTGGTGTACCATCTGAGAGAATAATATATGCAAATCCCTGCAAACAAGTATCTCAAATCAAACATGCTGCCAGCAGTGGTGTACAGATGATGACATTTGATAGTGAAGTAGAACTAATGAAAGTTGCAAGGGCCCATCCAAAAGCCAAGTAAGTCACTCTAACTGTTCTATAATTCTTCCTTGGGTTCCAACTTACAGCAACATCTGCTGTTACCTGAAACTTGTTCTTTATTAGATAAGATAGACTGCAAAATTGTGAGAAAATAAACACAGATCTAACAAGTTAGATCTAATCCTGTATAGTTTACTGGCATATTTGGAAGAGATAGGCAGGGAAGCTTGTATCTTTAAGCTCAGTCTCATTCTGAGCTCATAGCTGCCTGATAATGATGTCTCTTCTACTGAAACTTAACTCCTCATTTTTTCCTATTTCTAGGTTAGTCTTGCGCATTACAACTGATGACTCCAAGGCAGTTTGTCGTCTGAGTGTTAAATTTGGAGCTACACTTAAGACTAGCAGGCTTCTTCTGGAGCGTGCAAAAGAACTTGAGCTTGCTATTGTTGGAGTTAGGTGAGTTGATAATGTCAAAATAGTCATATTAAATAAGTTTTCTTTAAATAGCCTACCAAAGGACAGAGATACCTTTGAATTTGGTGACATGAGTTTATACAAGACTTCTTGACTAATTTGCCAAGTAGCAACTGATATTTTTTATCTATCTTAGCATCTGATATTTTGTATCTTTTCACAGTTTCCATGTTGGAAGTGGATGTACAGACCCAGAGACTTTTGTTCAAGCCATTTCTGATGCCCGCTGTGTGTTTGATATGGGAGTAAGTCTAATTCTGCTTTCTCTGGAACTACTGCTCAACTGTTGTGTTGATCAGGTTGTGTTAATCAAGTGTGAATATGTTACGGGGTTAAAAAAGCTGGCGAAGTCACTGATTTCATGCTGGAATTTTTGAGGGTGTGATACCTTACTTTGACCAGTTTGGCAAAACTCACCTACAGCTGCACTAAAATTGGCAGCTCATACTCAAGTGACTATTACTCGAATATGATGAGTTAGCTCTGCTCCAAATATTAGTGAAATGACTTGACATTACCTTTTAAGCTAAAATGATAAATTAACAACTGATTTCTTGACCATGTTGCCATTAATCTCGTTTTAGACTGAACTTGGCTTCAGTATGTATCTTCTTGATATTGGTGGTGGCTTCCCTGGCTCTGAAGATGTCAAGCTTAAATTTGAAGAGGTACAGCATTTCTAAAAACTTCTCAGGTTGTGGAGTCTTTTTGAATGTTCATCTGGATTAAACAAAATCTTGCTTTTCCTGTTTGTATGCACACATTTGCAAGAAAGCATCTGCTTGGTCAGACATGTAATTTAGAGGAAAAGAGGAGATAATCTGAAAACTAAAAATTAGATGAACTCATTAGATACTTAGCTAAATGACTGCATTAACATGCAGAGATCTCAAACTTGGAAAGCAGGGTTTAATTGCAGGCTTAATTCTTACTGGCATAAACTTCTTCTGGTTGATACTGTACTTCAAACTGTCCGGATTGGCACTGCTCTGAAATAGGGTGAAAAGGAAGTCCTGAAGCCACACTGCCCTTGTGGGTGGCAGCAAATTAGATCAGTGTCTGATTTGATTTAGGACTAGCTTTTGAATAATTTTTAAATTGATCTCCAATGTGCTTTCATACAAAAATAGTTCTGCTTTCAGAAGAGACAAGGAGCCTGGATATTTATAGGACTTAAAGCATTGTTGTCAGAGTACCTGCCCCTCTAACCCACATCTGTGTTAAATGTTGTTACATATTAACACAAGGAGACAGTAAGTTATACAAAATGAGTTTTCTGCTAATAGTATGGGCTAACATTGTTGCACTTGTGATACTTCGTAATGAAGTCTGGCTTCTCATAGTGCAGTATTGCCATCAAGTGCAAATGATGGTGTCTTTGGGCTCCATGGCAATATACAGCCGTGCCGCAGTTGGAGGCAGTTTAATGGTAACTTCACAACTTGGAAATAACTGTTGATGAAGGCAACTGAATTTCAAATCCTGTGAGATGACTTCTTTAGAATGCAGTAGGATGGGGAATATTACATAATTAGCAGAACTGCAAGTGGACTAAAAATCAAATTTTGAAGAGTGGGAACTTGCAGGGCATTAATGTTGGTTTAATGAGTCTAGGAATGGTGATTTTCTTTAGAGTCAAACATGAGTTGTTTTGTCATTTAAATATTAAGCCTCAATTGATGTGTGCTTTTGTTGCTTTGTGTAAATTTAATCACAAGCAAGACTTTGAGTGGGAAAATAAAGCAAAAGTAATCAATAGAGATTATAACAGGTGTTAATAGCTGCTACATGTTTGACCAGTTACATCATTGTGTATCTAAGAGTCTGACTTCATTTCAGGCTTCTAAAATAGCATCTCAGTAACTGCTGGAATTCTAATCTTGACATCTGATTCTTCCCTAGATCACAAGTGTAATCAACCCAGCACTGGATAAATACTTCCCTTCAGATTCTGGAATAAATATTATTGCAGAGCCAGGGAGATACTATGTTGCATCAGCATTCACGCTGGCAGTCAATATCATTGCAAAGAAAATTGTATTAAAGGAGCAAACAGGTTCTGATGGTATGTAAATCTAGACCTACCCTTAGTTCTAGCTGACTATGTGTTTCTGTCCAAGCATTCTCTTAATGGTGTCTCAACTTCTTCCAGATGAAGATGATGCAAATGACAAAACTCTTATGTACTATGTGAATGATGGAGTCTATGGATCGTTCAATTGCATCTTGTATGATCATGCACATGTTAAACCAGTTCTGCAAAAGGTATGTCCCTTCAGAAGTACCACATACTACCTGTGTATCATGGATGTAGGAGAATCCTTGTCACAGCAGTCACTTCTCAGTTCACTGCTCCCTTCATGTTGTCAGAGTTTGGCATTTAACTTATGAAGCATGCAGCAGCATTAATTCAAAGCCAAGGGTGAAGAAGGATTTGCAAACAGCTCTTCTTCCTCTTCTCTACAAGATGGAATATTATACTAATCATGATACTACTGAAGCTCTGTTTAGATAGTCAAATAATTATACTCCACTCTTTCCTTCAGCGGCCTAAGCCAGATGACAGCTGCTACTCCTGCAGCATATGGGGACCAACCTGTGACGGCTTAGATCGTATTGTTGAGCGTTTCAATATGCCAGAGTTGCAAGTTGGTGACTGGATCCTGTTTGAAAACATGGGTGCCTATACTGTTGCAGCAGCTTCTACTTTCAATGGGTTCCAGAGGCCAACAATACACTATGTGATGTCAAGACCTGCATGGTTAGTAACTTAAGTATCTTGATCCCTCAGTGCTTTTGATATGGATGACTGTAGTGAGTAGTGCACGTCAGCTGGCTACCCGTCAACAAGCAGAGCCACAGTTTTGGTACCATAGCTCTTTAGTGCCAAAACCTGCTGGTGGGGAAGAAGGCAGTGCCTTTGAAGGTTTTTGCCATGTGCTTAGAACAATCCTGACACTGTTAATTTACTGTTTTCTCTGATCTACATACTTCCAGGAGAGGTGCTTTTAAAGGGGTAATGTTAGGAGTTTTCATTAATCTGGGCTTCTATCTAGTGTTTTCACTTTGGCACAACATACAGAATCATGATGGATTCTTTACAGTTAGCTTCTGTGACCAGTCGATCACAGTTCAAATAATATGTTGTCTTGATAACTTGGTAGCTTGTAAATCCTGACTGCAGGTCACTTAACAGTGCTGCTTCACAGTATGATCTGTCTGTTTATTTGAGAGCTGTTCCTTGGTTTAGGTTAAGCTCTGGCTCATTGCTCAGTGCAGAGTGCTAGATCTCCACAAGAAGTTACTAAACAGGTAACCAAAGAAAGCGGGAACACATCTTAAGTGCAGGGATACTGTGAAACTGCACCTTAAACAGTAGTTTAAAGTAAGCTGGGTAATCTTCCGTGCAAGACAGGTTAATGGATTGCACCTTCTATGAAAGGGGTTTCTTGTGAGAGAAAACCCTGACTTCTGTATTGACATCTGCCTGCTAAACTGGCGGAGGGCATTTGGACAGCAGTGTTACCCTAAAGCATGATTAGCTCTGCTGTTGGGTTACTTTCAAATTTATTGAAAGTCTTAAGTTCAGGGGAATTCCTGCCATGAAAGTAAGAGGAAGCTTCCTCTGCTCCTTTACTAGCCTTGCCTCTATAAGCAAGGCTGGTATTGTTACTTTCCCTTAGTGAAATCTCCTGTCAATTGAAGCATTTTTTAAACCAAATGAAGCTTTTAGATTTCCTATAAGACTCCAGAATTGAACTAAAAATGGCTCTGCAGGGGAATGATTAGCTTTTTATCTGTAGCAGTAGGTTTCTGTTAAAGTTTAATAGTTGGTCTGAGGCATGCTGAGCTTAATTGTGTAGACATAAGTGTCATCCAAGGGCACAGCCCTCTTTCAGCCCTATGTGACTGCCTGTGTTTTCTCTTTTGGCAAGAGAATTTTGTGATACAAGCTGGCCCTTAACCAAGAGGGATGCATCAATGAGATTATGGTGCGGATCTTTCTAGGCCAGGTGACAATCTTTTGGAGTGTAATCTAAATGTTATAAAGGTATACAACTAAATTTGTGACTAGAAACTGTGAAGGATAAAAGGACAAGATGGTTACATATGTTTAAGTAAAAGCTAGCAGTACATGAGGAGCCATGTAGTATCACAACTCTTTGCCATGCATGTCTAAGATAACTAGAACTATAAGATGACACCAAGCTGAGAGGTGCATCTGACACACCTGAAGGTTGGGATACCATCCAGAGGGACCTAGACAGGCTTGAGAACTGGGTGCGTGAGAACCTCACACAGTCTAACAAGACTAAGTGCAAGGTGCTGCTCCTGGGTTGGGACAACCCCCAGCGCCAATCCAGGCTGGGGGATGAACAGATCAAGATCAGCCCTGATGAGAAGGACCTGGGGATGCTGGTGGATGAGAGGCGGGACGTGACCCTGCAATGTGCACTTGCAGCCCAGAAAGCCAATTGTGTCCTGGGCTGTATCAAAAGCAGTGTGGGCAGCAGGTATAGGGAGGGGATTCTGTCCCTCTGCTCTGGTGAGACCCCACCTGGAGTTCTGCATCCAGCTCTGGGGTCTACAGCACAGGAAGGACACGGACCTGTTGGAGCAAGTCCAGAGGAGAGTCACCAAGTTGATCAGAGGGATGGAGCACCTCTCCTCTGAGGAAAGGCTGAGAGAATTGGGATTGTTCAGCCTGGAAAAGAGAAGGCTTAAGGGTGACCTAATTGTGGCCTTCCAGTACCCGGAGGGAAGTTACAGGAAAAATGGGGAAAGGCTATTTACAGGAGCATGTAATGACAGGACAAGGGGGAATGGCTTTAAACTGGGAGTAGGTTTAAATTAGATATTAAGAAAAAATTCTTTACTGTGAAGGTGGTGAGTCACTGGAGCAGGTTGCCCAGGGAAGTTGTGGGTGCCCCATCCCTGGAGGTGTTCAAGGCCAGGTTGGATAGTGCTCTGACCAACCTAGTGTAACTGAAGGTGTCCCTGCCTGTGGCAGGGCGTTGGAACTAGATCTTCAAGGTCCCCTTCCAACCCAAACCATTCTATAAATTTATGAGTGAAGTTCAAAAACTCAGTCAGTTGACGTTCTCCTGGTGTTGTCTTTTAGTACAACACCCATCTGAGTATGGAAGGGGTTGGATAGCTCCTGGTCAGCTGCTTTACATTCCTAGTCTGTCATCCATACTTCTACTTGATTCAAGTTATCCAGGAATGTGACGGTGTGGGACAAGAGATAGTCAAGTTGTCAGGGATTTTCAGGTCTGAAATTTTGATCTACATTTTGATCTAAAAGTCAGTAAAGTTGTACAGAATGAGGTATACAGATATAGCTGCAGGTATACAAGTGCATCTTTTCAGATCTAAATCCTACACAGAAGTGGTGAAACCAGCTTGGTATTGACATTTACCCTAAAGCCTAGGCAGCCACAAGTGACCTGCATGGATTCTGGTTTTATTATTTTTATTTTCCCCGTAAGATAATAATGTCTGAATTGTAGGTGATGAATAAAAAGTTCATTGCATACTCCATGGCAGTAAAAAAAAAAAAGTACCTTGCTTACCTTTTTAGGCAGATTGTAGTGAAACACTTTTTGACTTGATCTTCTTTTTTTCTTTCTAGGCAACTAATGCAGCAGATCAAGGAACAAGGGTTCCTAGCTGAAGTGGAGGAGCAGGATGTTGCTAGTCTGCCACTCTCTTGTGCCTGGGAAAGTGGAATTGAATATCCAGCAACTTGTGCTTCAGCTAGTATTAATGTATAGGTAATATTTAGTAATTAACTGCAAGGTTAGTCGTTGAATTTAGGGCATTTGGGGGACCATTAACTTAATTCTTGCTAGGATTTTTAAGTGGTTTTTTTAAAGTTTAGGTTTGGCATAAATGCAACAAAAAATGACTAGGAGATGGGTCACAATTATCTGTGTTCCTATGGAAACTATTTGAATATTGTTTTATATGGATTTTTATTCACTTTTCATGTATGCTACTAAAGACTGACCCTCAACTGTCAAACAAGTATTTGTAGCTTGTGTATGGCAGAACGGGCTAAGCTTAGTGCTTTGTGACCTACCTGTTTTAAAATAAAGTATATTGAAATAACGGGTCCTGTGTTTGGCTAATCTGTGAAAAATTAATGTGTGATGGATGGCTCTTATACCATGTATGAAGGCAGACCAGATGCTGGGAGCCCAAACCTTCTTAATAAATAAGTAACACACTTGCTATCCCCACTACCCTTGACCTCCCAACTTTCTCAGAAGTGAAGGAAACCCTCAATAGGTAGGGAAACTAAATTGTGTCTTTTTTCATATATGATTAGAAAAAGGTTGACTGTCAACAACTGTGTGAGTTCTTGTGGATTTGCGTTCATTTTTCACTACTGAACATGGACTTGAACATGCAATATGCAACTGTGTTAATGCAGTGCTGGTTTTATGCAAGTTAGTCTATAAGTGCTGTGGCCAGGACTGATGCCCATTTAAACACATCTAATCATTAATGAGAGAATACAGCACAAGGCTCCATGACTGCCACTGACAAGCTGCTTGTTATGTGTGTGAGAACTAAAATATGCTATGGGAAAACTTAAGAAGGTGAAACTCTGTGCCTAACTAGCTCTCTGACCCATGTTGCCTAGGGCTTTAGTATAAAACAGATAAGAAATGGGACTTCACATCTTTGGTACATGCAATACAATTAGAAGCTCTTATTTCATTTTAAGAAAACACATGCTTCCCTTCTGACTTTGGATTAAATGTGGTAGATGACACTAAGTAGTAAGTACTGGGAGCTAATACAGGGTGTGTTGGTGTTAAAATAGTGAGTTGCTTATTGAAGTAGAGCATTCTGACTTGGTTTAATGTGATTCTAGTCTGCTGCCACTTGTTGCACTAAAACTGGAAAATGTTCCTGACAAATTAATTGGTCCTAGAGCTGAATCCGATCCATTTGCCAGAAGGTCCTGGACTGCAGGCATGGCATAGCAAATGCCTGATGTATAAAGAAGAAAACCATAATGTGTAAATATGTAAACCTTAAGCTAACTTAGACTAAGTCTTAAAATTTAAAGGGTTGTCCAAAGGCTGGCATTGCTGATAGAAACAGTGGCTCTAGCAAGATGAGAAATAAAGTTGTTTTCTTACAAACAACTGTCAAAGAGAATGTTTAACCTCCACGCTGTGCTTTTAGCTGAGACTGTACTCTCCATTAGCTGAACTAGTAGGGTAAACAGAAGTGATGGTACCTTATTCCTCAGTCTCTTGAAGCTTCCCAAGTGACTTTTTTATTTTACTCTTAGCTTCAAGCTTGCAGTTGAAACAGCACTCACCTTTATTCTCATGCATACAGCAAACTTCAGTACATACACAGCCTTAATCTCAAAGAAAGGCCCTGCATCCAAACCAGGGCTTCCTTTAGCTTCTCCAAATTCATCTGAAAACATAATGATTCTTAATCTGAAAGCAAAAGCAGTGAATGGTAACCAAATGCTAATACTGTAAAAATTCCACATCTAAATCTTGCCCTAGAAGAGCCAGGTGCACTTAACTGTGGAAAACATCTAAGATGTATGCAGAAAAAGTACTCTTTGAAAACCTGTGGTTGTCCAAAGGAGATGTAGCTGCTTTGTCTGTGTGCCTGTTTGAAGGCTGGGGCTGGTTGAGCTGACCATAGTTCTTTACCTTTTTCTTCTATGGCAGGTATGCTGTAGGCTTGGCTTGTGCTCTGTAAGCCATGTCTAATGAGTGCTTAAAAACTTCTAATCTGAAGGATCTTCTGTGTGGAAAAAAAAATGTGTTTTGCTAACAGACTTTTAGCACTTGTGGGAATGATTAATAGTTAGAGTAACGGTGGGGTGTTTTTAAGAAAGACAACTTTCTCAAATTAGGTTATGCTGAGCATATATTCTGGGCTTTGAAATACTGAGTATATATCCTTCATCTCATAGCTGCCCTGCTCCTGGCTTCCATAGATTCTTAGTTTTTCATTTCCACTTTGTTAATTGATTTTAAAATACCCTGAGTGACAGGAATTGGTCATAGGGTGACTGTGGGAATTCCCTATGCTCCCCACTAGGGAAATATGTTTCCTACTGGAAGCTGGAGCAAGGGCCATGTAGGACAGCAAAGATGTAACAAAAGTAAGCAATGAGCTCATGGTTTAGTTTGACCACCCTTTGATGGCACTTTGGGCCATTAAAGCCTTTTCTCCAGTTGTTCTAAGTGCATATCTTAATTATTCCTCCCTGGGGCAAGCTTGTCTGATAAGGAGGAAGGGAGGAGCTGGATGCCAGAAAAATTGAGATCAGCTGCATCTGTCTGATATAATTAGCTTAACAAATATTAAAGTTGGAGCCAAGAATAGCCTGTGCCTTTCAGCTCACTCCTTGCTAACCTTGCTCTGTATGCTGCTGTCTGTCTCACTCTGGGCTTTGCTGGCCCATTTGCAGGGACTGGAGTTCCTGCTCCTGCTGAGACTCACTCCACTCCCTGGCACCAGTGATGATAGTGTTGGTTTTCTTGGGATCACTCATAAAAAAGTAATATCTAAGGCAAATACCAAGACTGAGGTGGCTTCTCATCACCTCATTCCTCTTTTCTGAGCAGTGAAGCAACTTGAGCTCTAAAACAGGTCTAGCTGAGACCTTATGTGAGTCCCCATGAGGCTATACATGGCCTGCACTGGTGTTGAGCTGACATCCTTTGGTGCAAAGGTATTTGTTTCATACACAAAAAAAGTTGAGAAACACTGATCCTTTGAAATTACACCAGATGGAAAATCAAAGGTGTGAATGTTTCAAGGAGAGATTGAAGAATACTGAATCAGACAGAGAAAGTAAGGGACGAGGGGGGAAGTGGCTGATGGCAGTGTACTATGGGGCTGGTTTTCCTTGTCTTGTTGAATAAGCATTTCACTCATATTTTAATTTTTAAGCTGCTAAGTTGTAGGCTACAACACAGGCCTTGCAGAAGAAGTGTCAGTGAAGGATTCCCCTTGGAAGAGTCAAGTCTGCATTACTTTCACCAGCAGAGAAACTCAGAGCTGTGTGCAGCGCTTGGCCAGGATACCACAGCTCCACCTTCAGGAGGAGGAGCTTCAGGAACGAGCCTGGGGCTGGAGAGCTCTTGTGTCATAGACCTCAACCCCAGAAAGTACTATCATTTAAATAGGTGTTTTATAGCTAAACATAGCACCAATTAACAGTAAGATTGAAGTGGACAGCTTGCTTTCCAGAGCAAAACCAACCCTCTTCCACTAAAAAATAAAAAAAAAAATCATTATCCGCAGATATTGCAAGACAAGCTTAGGTGAGTTGTTATTTAATTGATGAATTTAAATGTTATTTAATTGACAAAAAGTAAAGGATCATCAGTCATTGGTATTTTGCATTTTCTCTTGGAAGAAGCACTGATCAGTACCAAAAGAAGTGAGAGTAACTTGCTTTGGAGAAGTGTCCCTGGTTTTGACATGCATCACTTGGTTTTCTTTACAGTTTGAAGGCAGTTTCAGTACCCATGTCACAAATGCCCCCAGTTCAAATTTGTCTTTAGTAGTTAAAACACTGTATTGACTACCCTGAAAGTACATTGAGAACAGGGAACATATACCAGCCTGGGACTTAAATTTTGGCAATCTTCACTGTTGCTATTGAGCTGGTTTGTAGTCCTCAGTACAGAGGTTGTTTAGAACAGTTAAACCACAGAGGTGCCACTTTTGGAAGGGTGGTGATGAGCACCCAGAGGAGCATGGCCACCAAGATGTTGCCCTTTGCAGTGTGAGTCCAAGGGCTAATGTGAAGGTGAGTGCTGGCCCCTGAGTCCCCTCCATTTCAGTAAGGAGAAGCCATGAGTATTACAGCACCAGCAAAGGTAGAGAGTTCCCTCAGTGGAGCACACTGCAGTCTTGTGTGTGTCTATGTAGTCTTGCAAATATCCCTACAGTGCAATAAATATTAGACCCTTATTTGCATGTGTTTCTTGATGCTTATACTGCAGCAACAATTTGCCTCCATCTGTTAGTCTTTGCCTAAAGACAAAAGTATTAGCATGCTGAATTCAACCCTCCCTTTTCTTCTCACTGAAGGGAGCTGGTCCCAGTCTCACTCACAGTATTCCCACAAAAAAAGAAGTGCCTTCCAGTTATAGTCTCTTCAATTCATGCTCTCAGAGTGCTTTGCAAAGGACTAATTGGTTCACCCTGCTTTTGTGGTACAGAGCCAACTGCCATGTTCCAGTCCAGAAAGCAGCCAAAGACAGAAAGGCTGTGTGGCAATTCAAGGAAGGAAGGAAAAGCAGAGGCACTTTCAGACCAGTGCTTCCAGCTGGGTGTCTACCAACATTTTATCATTGCTAAGGAAGTGGAGGGTCAGAGTATGTACATTGAGAACTCAGCAAGCACTGCATACAAGCTGAGGAAGGGTAACTGCAATAACTCAGCACAAAGAGTTCCCAAAGTACTTTACAATCACAGGTATTATTTCATCTGTCCTTAAATGGCTGTTCCTTACCTTGTGAGAAGAACAGGATCTGGACATTCAGTGGGCTTAAGCATCACCCTTTTATATATGGCTACTAAGCTCACTAGCTGCAAAGGAAAAGATATTGACAATCTTGCAAAGAAGAAAATTGCAGTGCTTGAACAGGATAATGTGGATGCAGTTTTCAGTAAGAGAACAGACGTGCTGCTGCCCTTACTGCGAGCATAAGAATAAAATCATCTATTATGTTCATAGATTAAAGAAAAAAAAAATCCTGTTTAAGAACTCCAGTGTCTTGCTGCTAACTATAGTTCATCAGGAGCAACTGCATTTCACCATAACAGTTCAATGAATATTTTTCAGCAATGATTTTCCCACTTTTCTGCAGTCAAAACTCACATTAAACCATTAAAGCATCTTAATGCAGTGAAAAGCAAAAGAAAATCCAACTTGCCAGAGGCTGCTGATTCAGGGGAGGGAGATTCCTCCTGTACCTTGCCAGGATGGCTCCCAAACTCCCCAGGAAACAAGTGCTGTGCAGAAGCACTCATCTGCTTCTGCCATTTAGGTTTCATCCAATGGGGAATTGGAACAGCCTGGTCTAGTGGAAGGTGTCCCTGCCCAGGGTAAGGGGGTTGGAAATAGTTTTAAGGTCCCTTCCTACGCAAACTATTTTATGGTTCTGTGATTGATTCTATGGTTATACTTGACTGCAAGCAAAGTGGATGATGTTTCTCTGACCCAGGCCAAAGGAGATCCTCTAAGGATAAGGATATGGTGACTAATTAGCCACGCAAAAGCCCACAAGATGGAGCTCAGCTCAAAAAAAAGCATCAAAGAATCCCTGTCTCAGAGCCAGGAGGGTGGAAGAAATGAGCAAAATGGAAAGCTTTCAAACGAATCCCACACTCCCAATGTTAGACCGCAGCATGAGTGAGATGTTATTAGAGAGAACAAATGCAAATAAGAAAGTACAAGGAAAAAGTATGTACAAAGTAATAATTAAAGTATTGCACAGCTCAAAAAACCCCAACCAAACAAAGCTCTTATCCCATCCATTCACAGAGCTGGGAAACAGAGGATTTGAGGTTTTTAATACACAGAAAACTTCAAAAAGAGTTAGGATTTTTTAAATTATTTATTAAGTCTCTTACCTCAAATGTCCTGTCAGCTTCCATCTTCCTGCTTGGAGCCCAGTCTGAGGCTTTCCTCTTTCAATAGCTATTTCTGTGATGTTTTTTATTCTTCTCTCTTGCTCCTGGGGTTAATTTATGTTTGCTGTTGTTAGGGTTTTTTTGTTGGAGTAAGTGCATGGAACCAATTTGTGCCATCTTCTGTAGAGCAGCTCTGCAGGACTGCTTATGTCAAGTGCCAGGGGACACAAGCTGGAAGCAGGGTGTCAGACAGGGTGCAAAGAGAAACTTGCTTCCTGGGGACAGCCAGGATTGGTGGGGTTAGCCAGGCTCCATCTCTGGAGGCTTTTGAAACCTGATGGTTCAAAGTCTTGAGCAATCATGGGCTGATCTTGCAGCTGATCCTGCTTGGAGCAGGAGCTTGGGCTAGAGACCTTCTGAAGTCCCTCCCAATCCCAGTGCACTTATCCTGCTCCCCAGTGGGTCTGGCAGTGCCATGGGTGGGGCTGAGCCCTGCAGCACAGTCTCCTCAATACAGCAATGGGTTTTGCCAACACTTACCAGCTCCTTGGCTGCCTTCCCTCCTGTGGGGCTCTGCTTGGTGAGGGGCCTGTCTAAAATGGATCTAAACTGGGCAGCAGCCTCTGAGGAGCTGCTGAGGGGAGAGGACCTGCTCCTACCTCAAAAAAATGAAAAAGTGGGGGGGAAGAACTGGTAATGGATACTAAATCAAAGCCACAGTGAGGCTGTTGAAGCACAGGAAAGAGCCTCACCCTTCTCCATGGGGTGAAGAAAGTTCTTCATGCAGGAGCCCTGAACCTTTTAGGGTGACCTCTCATGTTCCTAAAGCAGTTTTCGTGTGTCCCCAGCTGAATGTGCTGATCGCTGTTTGCTTCTCCTCCTGGGTCAGCTGAGAGCTACAGACGTTGCAGGGAACAAATGGCTTCAAAAGCAGAGACCCACTCCCAGCCTCAGGTTAGGTTTAGGATACTGGGCAGGGTGGTGGGAGAGCTGCTGAATCCAATATCCATGCCAGCATCAAGGCATGAAAGGTGTCTTCCTTCCCCCATGAGAGGTGATTCTTACTCAGTGGAAGGAACCAAGCAAGCTGGATGGATGCCCATGGGGAGCAGGGGAAAGCAACCAGCATGTCCTGCTCTCATGTGACCATGGAGCTGCTGCATGCCCTGGCCCTGCAGCTGTGGCAGCGGACTTGGAAAGGGTAGGTTAAACAGAGAGACCTTAAAAGATACCTTCTCCTTGGTGGTCAGAAGAGGAGGGATGCAGAGAAGCAATAACTTGCACAGAAAATAGCTGAAGAAGGTCGTCTGGGTGAGGGCTGAGTGGTGCAGGGCATGGCTAGATGGCAGCAGCAGCCCGCACTAGGGCCTTGTTTCTCCCACACCCTCCTGCATCCCCAAACTGGGAGTCGTGTCTGCAGCCACCTGCTCCTCAGCAGTCTAAGGCTTTCAGCTCCAGGATCTTCCCAACACTTCATTTCCGGGAGGAGAGAGGAAATTTCTGTATTATCAGCAAATAAATTGACTGTCACTGGGGCAAGCTGAGAAGGAAACAGGGCTTGCATGGAAAACGTAATTCCTTAAATCTTTGGCTTTTGAGCTGGGGGAAAGATAGTAGGAAGGGAAGAGGTCAGAGCAGAAAGGCCCAGTGTACCCTGCCCAGGATGCATCCCTTCATGTGGGTTGCTATCAGCTCCAGACGGCCTTCTGCCCATTGCCAGAAAGTCTAGGGGTTTGTGGGACACAGCAGAGTCACCCTGGAGTGTCTGCAGCTGATGAGAGATGAGGACAGGCTGGTAGAGTGAGGGCTCCCTACAAACCTCTGCAGGAGAGGGGCTCAGCTGTGCCCAGCTCCCTGCACTCCTGCCAGTGCCCACTTTCTGAGACCAGACAAGCACCTCATAGCCCAAGGAAGGCTGGAGACAAAAGTCTTACAGTGCCTTGCATTACATGTGGGAAGTGGAGGTCACCCCATACCCAGGGCTGGACAGCTTAGTCTGGGTGTAAGTTGAGGCTTGGAGGGACCCCAAGACATGCCTTAGGAGAAGCCCCGAGTTTCTCCTGCTGATGTTGTCTGCTGAGAAAACCACCCTGCTTTGGCAGAGGATACCAGTAGGGAAGCAGCAAGGCAGAGCACATCTCTGCTGGCCTGGCTTCCCGATACTGTCCCCAGTAACACCCAAGGACACTTTGCAACCATCCTCTGCCATTCTGCCAGTCCCTCTGTGCTTCCTGAGAGCCTGCACAGGCAGAAAGGGGAAAAGGAAAGACGAAGTTGAAAGGGACAAAAAGCTACCCTGATCAAGCTCTTTCTTACTATGGGTGTTAAGTGCTGAATTGCTGGTGCCTAATGAGAGGTTTTTTCTGTCCTGAGCAATATCATGCAATAAAGTATAATTTATCTTTGGAAGAGATGGATGCAGCTGAGCTGGTACCAGACTCAGGACAAAAGAGTATTGACGTCACTCTCAGGAGTCCAGTGGCAGATGTTTAGCATCTTTTAGCCTCAGGCCAAAGGTACAATCCTGGTACACAAATTACCAAGGCAGATTCACTGGCCTGCATTAGCTGTGGGGTCAAGAGGAGCTGATCATAATGTCCCCTGCCAGCATTAGGCAGCTGTGAAGCCATTTGCCATTGGTCTACCAGGGTATGGCTGACACTGTAAATGATTTAGCTGGGTACCAGCTGCCATGTAAAGAGCCTCAAAGTTTAAATTGTCTAGCAAGCAGCTAACAGCACAGGAACACAGTCACACAGACTGCATAGGGAGGACATACTGTGCCAGAGCAGAAGAGGGAGGTTTTGGAGGCTATTGTAACAACACAAGATGTGTGCGGTGCTTAAGGAACCATTTTACCCAGTCAGTAACATTCGTAACCATAAGACTGTCCAAAAGCTTATTTGTCTTTTATGGTGAGCACTGAGCTGATATTTTTAGACCTCTGCCCAAAGTAATCCCAATACCATATTAATTTGGACCTCAAAGTGTATAAGCAGATAAAACTACTGTTTTTCAAACTCCTTTTTTTTTTTCTTGTATTAGTATTAGGTAATTAGTATTAAGTAACTTAACTAAGCTTTAGATAATGGGTGGCTTTATTACCTCATTCATCATCAATAGGCAGAAAAACTTCTGCAATACTTTGCATAATCTCTAATGATCCTAAACAGTCCTGTATCACTGGCAAACTTCATCTCACTCACTCTATTTGTCTATTTGTCCGTCTATCTATCTCTATCTATCTATCTATCTATCTATCTATCTATCTATCTATCTATCTATCTATCTATCTATCCATCCCTTTTCAGACCATTTAAGAATGTGTCGCCTCTTCGTTCCTGCAGAGACCACAGATCTATCAGGCACAACTTCCACTTGTAAAAGCTTATTTTATCTCTTCCCTTCATGAGTCACACTTATCCTAGCATCTGCAATATCTTATAGCTTTGCTATAGCTTCTACCTTTTTTTTTTTTTCTCATTCAGACATCAGGCTTACTGGTTTGGAGTTCCTCAAACTATGTCCTGGAGTCATTTAAAAAAAAAATACTAAAAATAATTTGATGTCATGTTTGCTGGAGGCTGATTTGAATATTATGCTCTCATCCTTCTGCTCCTCAGGTACACTCAAGCAGGTATCACCTGATCCAAGCAATTTATTTCTGTTCATCTTAGCAGGGTATTGGAAAACCTTTCTTGTAGCATTTCAGGTGGTGGCAGCTCCTCAGCCTGGGTCACTGTTACCTGTAACTGTAGGGGACTGAGGTTGCAACTTTTAATTAAGGAAATGAAATGTTGAAGACTTCTCACTGCCATGCTGCTGGCATAAATAGTAAAACATTACTGCTCTGGGATGGAAAAAACCCTGCTTGCTACTCTAAGATACACAGATAAAGGTGAAAACCTGCCCAGGTCAAATACATTCACTTCAGCTTTTCTCACCTGTATGAGAACCCAGCGTAGCCAGGTCCTTACTGTACAACCCCGTCCTCTCTTCCAGGGCATGACAGGTTATGCCTGTGGGCTCCAACTCATTGTAAATCACTACTTAGTCATCCAAGATGTTTGTCCAGCCTGGTAAGGCTGTGGTCAGTTTTCTGAAGTACAAAAATCCTCTCAAATCCCTGGGCAGAGCAAGTGAACTTTGAGCTTTGCTTCCACAAATGGGCAAGCCCACCATTCCAGTCCTTGCAGCTAGGTTAACAACTCCCAACATCACTCTTTTTCACATTAAAAATAATTTTCCCATATTTTTAAGGAAAAGGCATGACCTGGAGGCAAGGTGGAGGGTAAATCTCGCCACTGTTCAATGATGCAGTTGGCTACACACCAGCAGTATACCTCACCCTTTGGGGCTTGTTTCCAACTACCTTTTGATTAAGCACTGAAATCTCTGAGTTTCAGAGGATGCTGGGCAATCCTGAAAAACCTACCCACTGTGGCTGTGAGCTTCTGGTGCAGTTGAAGGCAGGATGCAGGCAGGAATGACTTCAACACCCTGGTAGCCCCCCAGGTTCCTCCTACAGCACTGAGAAACTGCTTTTCTATATCAATGTCATGCACAACACAGGGATGTGCCATTTTTTCCTCTTTGCGCCCTTTTCCTTCACACATCCTCAGCAGAGGAACTGACTGATCAAAGCTTGGCAGCCACTTCTCAAAAACCCATTAGAAATTAAATCCATTTCCTAGAAGGACCTTTCTCTCATTTAAGGTGCTAATTTGTCCTTATTGCCACAAGGTGTGGAAATGACTAGTGATTGAAGGGTTATTTAAATCACATTACTGAGGAGGGAAACAACTAGAAGTCTTGCTTCAGAAAAGGTCTTTAAGACAGAGCTGTGGTGCTGATGGAGGTGAGGATTTTGAAGTGATTCATGCTTTAGGACAGAGATAGGAATTGCTCACCCCAGGGAAGAACAAGGAAAACTCAGAGGCAGCATATTTAGCTTTATCATTAGGAAAGTGCTTGTGGCATCAGCCGAGGGGTGGCTGTTTTCAAGAAAGTCCCCTTGCTTGATGGTTCTAAATCCTCTATGGGTGAGCTGCCAGCATGTCCACACACTCCACCACAGGCTCAGCTCCCACTGCCAGTCCCATCCTCTTTCTCATGTCTACTCACCCCTCCCTTGTTTCTAAATGCTGCTGCTGAATTTTGTGCTTGTGCAAAAGGTTCTGGTTGCAAAACATTCTCAGGAACCCAGGAGCAGATCTTCCTGGCAAAACATGTGGCTGCCACCAGTTCCTGTTGCCTGCCCACAGGTTCAGCTGTGAGGAGACTTGCTGAGATTTGTGGGACACCCAAGCCAAGCAAGCTTGGGCTGCTGGAGGAGTCACCGTCAATTGGTGCTGGCTCAGGCATGAAAAGGAAGTTTAAAAACACATACCACATAAGAGCACTGAAACTTGTAGCTGGGTGGAAGAAGTTTAACAAAGGCAGCTGGCACAGAAGAAACTGAAACTAGAAGAATGACGGTGGAAATGCAAGAAACAGCACACACCTTGCTGGCTGATGGAAGAATAGCCTGTGAGCCTTGAGAATCAGCTACCAGAATACAAAAATCCATTATAATTGTCCTTCACAGTCCCTTTTGTCCATTTCCCCATATTGTGGGTCAAACCACCAAAAAATGCAAGGGAGTATAAAGCACAAGTGCCTTGAGAAAAACTTACTGCTAGAACAGAGCATAGAAAAAGAGGACTTTGATATCTTCCATTGCCTCCTCACTGGACCATCCCATGTATGGTTTCACTCATGCTGCTGGGCAGGGATTTTTTGTCCCATTCAAGCATCCTGTCCAGCATGAATGCAATGAACTGTGCAGAGAAGGTGAACAAGGGGGGCTGCAAAGTCAATCAAAATGGAAAGTGAGGTTTTTCTTCAAGCAAGCTGCTTTGCTTTGAAAGAAAAAAAAATTAAACTCCTGGCTCCTTTTTTGTGGGTTGTCACAGCAACCGAGGTGGTCCTGACCTCTACTGTCTGGAAAGCATCACCTGAGTACCATGAGGCGGGCACAGGAAGGGCCACATGGAGGTGCAGTCACGGTGGCCCGCATCTCCCTTCACAGACTTCACGGCAAAGCATCACACTGAAGGAAAAAAAGACAAAACACTTTTTTCCCCTATACTTTTTTTTTTTTTAACATAGTTTCCAGCAGCAGTGGTGGCAGTTGTTAAAGGTCTGAGCAGACTTGGAGTTGGCAAGCTGACCTGCAGGTTTCACCAATGTGGCCCTGGCTGTCTTGGTCCCAAAGGACTTTGAGATCCTCATGGGAGAGGTTGAGCCCCACAGGGGCCTGCCTGGGGAGCCATGCTATTCGATGCAGCTGTCAGCAGGTCTCACAGAGGACTAGTGGTGGCGTGCCTGAAGGGTGGCTGATAGCACCAGCAGCTCAGTGAGAAGGGGATGTGGAATCCCCTGCCAAGTAGCTCAGAAGGGTTCAACAGCTGCTTTTAAGCTGACTTAAGCCACTCCTGCTTAAAAATTAAGTTCTTTTCTTACACATGATTATCTTTAGCCCAGGTGGGGCACAGGGGGCTACCAAAGCCAGTTCCCCCAGAGACCACATTTCCCCAGTGTGGCCAGGGTGTCTGGCAGCAGCAGCTCACTTGAGTGTCACGGCACGTGATGCTGACGAGATGGAGGATGGCACAGTGTGGGAGGGACTCGGCACCTGCAACCCATTTCTAGGGCATCAGTACTGTCCAAAATATGCAGGCAGCCTTGCTCCTTGGTGTCACCAGACTCACACAGTGGTGGCACCCGTCTCCTCCAGCAGGCATCCAACCTGCTTGTGTGGGCCTTGCAAGTATTAATAATTCATCAGGAAAGCAGCAAAGAAATAACCATGGCTGTGCAACACTAACATCTAAATTAGTTGACTTTATTTTCACCAAGGAAAGTGTGTGCAATGTTCATGTTTTGTTCCTCATCATTAATGGCATATTAAGTCACAGTCAATGCACTCACCTCTTCCCTGAGGAACCAGCTGCCAGCATTGCACCTGCTGCCCATGGCATCTGCTCAGCAGTGAAATTTGCCCTGAAAAGGGTCGGGGAAAATATTGAAAAAAAGAATAAAGAGGAAAAATATATGTGTTCAATCATTGCTGCAGCCCCAGGAGCACGGCATTTGCTTGCACCTGCTGGGTCTGGTGGGAGGAGGGAGGGTCTCTTCTCCTACCACCACTTTGCCACTGCACTTCTGTACTAGAGGGAAGAACAATGAACCCCACAGCAATGCTGGGGGAGCTGGAGATGGGAAGCCTGCTGCTCCTGCTGGCTGCAGCAAATGAGGGCTCACAGTGTCCCTGAAAGGATGACACTCCCCAGCTCCATGCTGTGATGCTCGAAACATGACATTTTCCCTGGCTGCTCCCAAAACACTTCAAAAACCACCCAAAAAGACATCTTGTTCATGAAGAAACAGCCCAAAATGGAAGACAAAGTCTAACTTCCAGCAGAGGATTTTCTGTACCATTTCCATTTCTCCATAAGAGGGGATGGGCCAATATCCTAATGATATCAGTTAGCTGACACTCTCCTCTGAGCCTGGGCACCTCAGCTTGTTCTACAAACAGGCTCAATTTCCCTTGTTGGATGCTTGCCCATTATTCAAATGTTCACTTTAAGACCTGGGTGAGGAACTTCCCAGCCCTGCTCCACAGATCCACAGCACCGGCTCTCATGGTCACACGAAGGGATGGCACTGCCACAGCAAAGATACAGCAGAAAAGTTCTCAGAAGCAACGAGGGTCCTGCAGACATGACAAGGAGAGACTGCCTGCCAGATACCTCTTTTGGAGTTCTCAACCACTGCTGCAGGCTCAGCACAGTACTGGCTACAACCCAAACCCCACATGGGAGGAAGAAGGTGTTTCTTCTTGCAAGTACCCAAAATGAAGATATCAGCGAGACATGACAGTTTGCATCTTCAGCAAACAAGTCATTAGAGGTGTTTAGTACATAGAAGAAATACGTGGCTGCTCTTGTCAGTGAGGACAGGCTAGAGCAGAACCACGCACGGCCATAGCGCTGGGATTTCAGACTCACAGAATCATACAATCATTTAGGTTGGAAAAGACTTCTAGGATCATAGAGTCCAACCATTAATCCAACACCGCCAAGGCCACCATTAACCCATGGCCACA
Source organism: Pachyramphus minor (assembly GCA_013397135.1). Classification (NCBI taxonomy): domain Eukaryota; kingdom Metazoa; phylum Chordata; class Aves; order Passeriformes; family Tyrannidae; genus Pachyramphus; species Pachyramphus minor. The sequence goes on from VYXB01002635.1 coordinate 247,353, forward strand.
TCTACACATCTTTTAAATATCTTACAACACATTACCTGCAGAATGGCCTGGGTGACAGGAGCAGGAGTGCAGAGGCAAACAACCCAGGATGTAATTAGTCATATTTGCTATAATACATCTGCGACCAACTTGGACTTAAGAGTGTAACCTGCCTTCTGCACCAAGTTCCATACTGCTGCATAGAACACTTTAGGCAAAAGAAAAAAAAGTTAAGGCAAAAGAAGCTGCCAAGGTCCCAGGCAAAACAGTTGCACTCGTTGGAAAGGTAAAAATGTGCTGGGCTGGGAGCCTGGGAGCACAGCTGTGAGCTGGCAGTGCCCAGAGATTTAGTGATGTAGCTCCCAGTGCCAGGTACAAGGGTACCTGAAGAGGAGACACCAAAGATGAGCTCAGAGCTACAGTGTTACAAGTAGGGAGGGTTTGAAGGAGCTGAGGATGACCCATGGTGTCAGTCTTGACCCACCCAAGCCCCAGCAGCAACAAACACCAAGGTATGGGAAAGTGTGTGGAGAGGAGCAGGGAGGGGACCTTGCTTCTCACCTTCAGGTGAAGGACAATTCCCTCTAGTGACAGCCCAACCAGTAAAGATTTTTTTGGGGATAAATTGTTTTTCTATCAAGAAGAGCCAGCCTGCTGTTAACCTCTTAAAATAACTTGCCCAACTCGTGGTTGTGGCCTTGCCACTCTGTCCCTGAAGACACCAGGCAGCTGCTGGGACAGCTCCTTGCCTCCTTCAGGCCAGTGGATTCTGACTTGTGTGACATTGGATTAACACGACCCTGTCATGATGCAGTGGTTGCCCTTTAACCACAGAGACCATGGAAGAGTGTTCAGCAGTGTGTCTGTGTCCAAACCATCACACTTGATACAGGTGGGCAACAGGTAAGGTCTGCTTGCCGGCACACTGCTCCCAGCGACACCAGTGGTTCCAAAGCTTCTACACAGAGAGACGTCCTGCTTTCCTTCTCCCACTCCTATCCTATTTTCAATAAAGCTTCTCTCCTCCCAAAAGAGATAACAGCAATTATCGAGTTCATCAGCAATGTATCTGCCATGGTGCAGCACAGGGAGCTCAAAATGCCAATCTGCCCACTGGACCATTAAAGTCGATGGCTGTTCTTAACCTTTAAATATGAATCAACAGTGCCCTGCATAATGGATTGGGGTCTATCCATGGAGACCATCTGCCCTGTGGCTGTAGAAATGTTCACGTTGTTCTTCACAGGAAGAACAGGATTTTATTACTCAGAGGCTTATGCTAAAAACACATTGCAAAGGGCATTATTTAAAAACAAAGGGCCAATGAAAATTTGGCAAGGGACAAACCCAAGACAGAACGCAAGCACCTCCGTCACCCAGTGTTAGGGTGCAACCAGACAGGATTTAACTTAATTTGAAAGGCAATGACATAATTCTGAATTAGCTTAACAAGATCTGCAATTCATACAGAAAAGCCTGAATTTATGTAGTAATTAGCCAGGGCTTTCAGAGTGCTAGATATCTCCATGGCAAGATAATAATTACGTAGCTTATTAAAGCAAGGTAAAAATGGACCCACTGGTGATGAGTTTTTGTGCCAAACTCTACTTTTGCTAAGTTAAGACTCCATTTTTGATTAATCATACAATTTGCCAAAACACTAGAGTCTCTTAACAAGTTGAAGTTTTCTATTAATCATTTGGACTTCATTTCCCAAGTGATTAACCCCTCTACACCAATCCCTCCATGAAAGACACCCCTGGGGGCATAAGGAGCAGTAGAGCTCTCTTAGCTTTTCATTGATGTCTTTATTGGTTTTGAACTCTGCCTACATCAACACTAAAATGACATCCTGGAGAAGGAGCCTGGAAATTGCTCTCCCCTCTGAGTCCTTGTTACCAGATAGGAAAGCAGAGACATCCTCCAAGGAGCTGTTCAAGCACAGCCAAGATGATCAAAGTTACCTAGTGACTGTGGATGCACAACTTCAGCCTCTGAAGCAGGTCTGATTTTAAGAGAGCTGCTTGGCAGCAGCAGATAAATCCCTTTCCAGTACTCGGCTGGCCTACAATTAAAAGGTTCCCCATATCAGAAGCCACCTTTGAACAGCTTAGCCTGGTTAGGCTTCAGAGCATCTCCTAGTCCCCCAAGGATGCCATGCATGACCACCTTTCCTGAGCATCTTCCTTCACTTGCTTCCTGAAAGACCAGCTGGGAGCACCTTACATGCTTACTCTGTGCCAGCCCCGGTCTGAAATGGGGTTGCACCATCGCACCCTGAAAAGAAGAAACTCCTTAAAAGCTGTGAAAGCACTAAAGGACGATGTAAAAAAACCCCCAAATCTGGGACTGGAAAGTTTAAAGAGGCAAAGAGAAGGGCAGAAGAAATTGGGTCAGGTGAAGCAGGACAAAATCCCAGTGTCTGCATGCGGCTGCACAGGGGCTTGTCAGACCACAGTGGGTAGAAAATTCCATTGTGGATACCTCGGCCCATTTCAGAGCAAAAATTGTAACATGAAAGAAATGGGAAATTTTAGACCTCTACGATTCAGACTCATTCACTTTCTTTCTGCAAAAACAAGGTCAAAATGAGCTACTGTAAGGAGATTATTTTTTTTTCAAATGAGAAGAGTTTGGGCTTCATTAAACAGCTATTTAAACTTGATATTCACTTAAGATAGCAGTGGAAACCAGAAGAGGTGAGATGTCAGGAAAATGTGGAAAAGGCAACAAAAGTCCCACTGCAAAACAGTTTTTACGTCTTTGGTACCCAAGAAAAGGATATGGTGCAATGCTTGACTGAAAATATGCCTGAGTCATTTTAAGATCGCACAAACAAGATTCAAATGCTGCAGTCCCTCTCAGAGGCACCACCCTGGGACAAGGGCAGAGGTGTTTTTCCAAACTCTTCTGAATGCAGAGATGATAAAGCCCACGATGTCAAATTCACATCTAAACAATTGCTACCCAGCCCATGCAAGAAGAGCCATTAAAGTAAGAACATCTGCAGCATTTCTAACACCCCAGCACCTTCTGGCAAACAGCCAGTATGAACATAAAAAGGCTGGAAACAGACTATCAGCAACCATGGAATTACATTTTTTTCAATAGCTTCTTTTTTTTTGCTGGGCTCACCCAGGGAAAGCAGGCAGGCTTCTGATTAACCTCCTTTTCAGGGTTGCCTCATCAGCAGACTGTCGTGGTTGAAAGCACTGTTAGTTCAACAGCTCAAATTTGAATTTCCAGGGAAGAAAATGAACACACTCTTCTGCTTGGCGGCATTGACAGAAGTCTTTGTTGTAGACCAAGTCTGATCTAACAATGTATTTCCATTTGGATATTGCAACCATCTCTTTCTTCTTAAGCATTATCACCTAACTACTACTAGAACGTTATACTCAGTAAAAATCCCTTAATTGCACACTCAACATTAACCTCAGGCCACATAATTTGTTTATCCTTTATTTTGCAGAGAGAACAGGTTTATGCAGTAACTGCAGACCTGATGAATGCGGCTAACACTGGTTTTCATCCTACCAGTGTCAAACATTATTCCAACAGCATGTACCTGGTACCTGGACAGAGTTTTATTTTGTAAAACCATGGTCACAGTAGCCCAGCCAGTAGGGTCAGCAGCTTTTCCTTCACTGCTGTGAGCAGCTATGCATCCAGCAGAAACTGAGCTGTCACCTTCCTGCAGTCTTCACATGGGTTCAGCTGGCATGGAGCAGGATCCCACAGGCACCCGCAGGCACTAACACCACTGCATTAACCCAGCCACAACAGCTGGCTCCCAAAAACCCTATGTACTTACAAAGCAACGTGTCCCAGACAAGATGGGGACATGCTGGGCAGGGAACCAGCCTCGTCCTTCCCCAAATACCTGACTCTAGGAACTTGTTGCATGGGTTAGACCAAGACAGGCAGTGACAAGAAAAGTAGTCTTTTATTTCAATTGATATTTCTTGGCATTAGGCAGATATTAAATAACACTGGAATGCACAAGACTATTAACATATCAACAGCAAAAGGGAGGAGGTGTAGCCAAGTCGAGAACAGCAGTGCCAGTCACATCACCTCGGGGCACTCAAAAGCCATTTAACGCAGCAACCACCAGAAAGTAGGACTCCACTGAGAAATACAAAATGAGGATGAACTCCTTTCAGGTCTTTTGTTAATACAGTAACATTGGAATGACTGACAGTAGAAATGAACAAATAATCGCATTCAGGAATTAGAGTGAAATATCCACAAACTGCTAGTCATGCATTTCTTTTGGAACAGCAATTTGCTAATGCATAAATATCACAAAAAAACAATCTCCAAGATTTGAATAAATCACAGACAACTAGAAGAAACAAAGCTTGAATTCTATTTTATGCCTTAAATAGATGACCTAAATATTTAAAATTTTACTTCACCATATATATATAATTTATATATATATTAAAAGAAAGTAAAGACCATTAGATAAGTGCAAGCAATTTTCCTCAAAAAGAAAATTGGAACCATGCCCAGGAAAGCTGCTTTTTTTTTTTTCCTTTTTTTCTTTTTCTTTTTTTTTTAAACTTTCTATTCCATTTCAGTCCACTATCAGTTTTTTTTGGTTTTTTTTTTTAAACGAAGATAGTTCTGAAGCAAAATAAATTATCTACCACTGCTATGCTGGGTAAAAGTCCTACCTAGCATCTTCTCGGGAACTACTAGAACATCACCTTTCTTACGGACTAAGTGAAATGGTATCTCACCAGTGATTGAACTCTCTCGTAGCTGCATGTAAACATACCTTTCGATTAATGTTTAAAATGTGTAAAGTGAATTGTAACATTACAAGGGAAGCAGAAACGGAGCTGCCGAAGGAGAACTGCACTGGTGTTATTGGGGGGAGCGAGGGCTGGTTCGCTCGGACACACACACACAAAATCTGGCAACGGGATCTTATCCGCAAAGTGTGGAGGAATGGTTGAGAAGGCATCCGTTTGCGAGCAAAGCTTGAAGGACACAAGCCGAGATTCTCTGAGCACACTGTCCGCTTTAATCAGAATTGACTCGCGCTACTGGGGTCACACTGTAACAACCGCACGATGGAGGGATCGCTCTTGGCACCTTTGATGAACTCTTCCAGTGACAGTTTACCTGAAAGGGAGAAAAACCCAAATGGAAATAATTCTTAAAACCTCAGTTGTTGCCACCACCACTGCTGAAGCTTAGAAGAATCCCTCCTCACCAAAGCAACATAACGTCTATCTAATCTATCATAAAGGCATCTATCTAATCTATCATAAAGGCATCTAAAGGAATTTAGTGCAATGCACAGCAGCTAAATCCTACTCAAGCCTTTAAGTCCAAATGCATTTTTCCTCTGCAAAACAATCCACAATATTAATAGTTTTTTTTCATTTAAAAAGACAAAAATAAAAAAACAACTGTTCCAATATCATTTGGCAGCTTTTTGCTCAGAATCAGACCATACAAATATCATGACACATAAACACAAGGTATGGTACCTGAACACATGAACACTTTGAAATGATGCTTGTGTTACTACAACATTTTAAATCTAAATATTCCAAATATCCACACTTTGCCCCCTCATTTGTTGTGACACGTAGGGCTGAGCAGTGATGGCATCTCCAGAACCTAAAAGGTCAGGTGGGACAGGGCTCTGAGCAACCTCATCTAGCTGAAGATGTCCCTGTTCATTGCAGGGGGGTTGGGCCAGGTGACCTTTAAAACCAACCTCTTCCAACCCAAACTATTCTATGATTCTGCAAGCCATTTGCTGTGTCCAGCTGGGAGTACAGGAACACGATGGGCTTCATGGATTATGAAGAAAAGTGATCCTTGGGGGAGCCACCTACTGGTATGTGTTGCTCCTGGTTTATATATCTTCAGTTTAGGCCAGAGGCACCAAATTGGATGAACCCTGTAAGAGTCCGAGGGTCTGAAAAGGTGATCTCTGGAGGAGCAACCGTGAGGAGCAATTACAAGAACCAACCACTCTGACATCCCCTGGCTCCAATAATCCTGTGATATGGCACAGCACAACATGGTATGGCAAGGAGTAAAGATCCTGCCTGGTTTTTCAGATCTCACCCTGGGGTGACCCAGCCCCCTGGCAGGTTTTTCTTTATCTCAGGACTACTCCCCTGTACAAATATCACAAGGAGCCCTTGAGCAGCCTCTGCCTTGCTTGTTATCACCAATACTCTCCTGCTTCAGCACTCTGAAAAGTGGCAGAAATAAGATGTAGCAATATTAATGAGAAATGAAACCAGGTTCCCTATGAACTGGAGGGAGACAAGCACTTGCTACATTTATAACACTGTGTCCCGTGATCTCTCATGTAGTTCATGCACTCAGCACAACCTACCCCTATCCTCACACAACACCCCAGGGCCATCCTTACCTAACCCAAACTGCTAAGCTCAAGACAGGACTCACACACAAACATCTTGCACTTGGCAGTTGCCTGCTGTCACTTTTGGCCAACTGCACCCAAAGGGAGGGAGGCACCAGCTCATTGTGCCAGTTTTAAGCAGCCCCAGGATGCCACCAGCCTACCATGGGGATGGAAGAAGAATGACCTTGGTGGCCAGCACCTGAATCAGGCTGAACACAGAGCAACTCTTCTCCCAAGTAACAAGCAATAGGACAAGAGGAAATGGCCTCAAGTTGCACCAGGGAAAGTTTTGATTGAATATTAGGAAGAGTTTCTTCACCAAAAGGGTTGTCAACAACTGGAACAGACTGCTCAGGGATGTGGTAGAGTTACCAACCCTGAAGACATTTAAAAGAGGTGTAGATGTGGCACTTAGGCACATGGTTCAGTGGTGGGCTTGGCCATCTTGGGCTAATGACTGGACTCTATGATCTTAGAGGTCTTTTCCAACCTAAATGATTCTATGAGTCCTGAATGCAAGCCTTCCTCTTGCAGAAATTACAGAAGTTCAAAAATCTGCGGCACACTTCTGTCCTAACTTCTGGCTATTGTTCCCAAACCAAGTGTTTTCATCAGCCTGAAAAAGAGTACTCCTAACTATTAAGAAATTTATTAGTTTTCCCCTCTCCTTCTATTTCTTAAAAGTGAAGCACAAATCAACACCTATTTGCAATGCCCAACAGTCAGACGAGGAAGAAGAAACATTTGCAGACACCAGAGCACATGTGCAGATGTTATTGCTTGGCACGGCATGGCTTGCAGGACTGGTATTTTACTGAGAATAGTATGATTTTATTTCAGCAACAACGTGCAGCAGATGGAGGATGTATATATATAGCAGGTTTTGTGACCACTACTCTGTTGCACATCTGCATGCACTGCTACTTTCCACAGAATGAAAAGACTTCAATCATGTTATTTTAGGGACCCCTGCATATCAAGTCAGGGGATGAAGTGCTAGTTTTGATGAAGTCAAAGGTGAAATATTTGAGGACTTCAGCAAGGCCAGAAATTTGCCTTGGGGCTGCAGCAGCAGACACCAAAATGCAGCCATAAAATTCTCTTCATTAAAACCTCTCTACAAGTAAGATGGTATTTTTTCATGTGTATATAGATGTATACATGCCATAACATGTACAGAAAATAAATACTATAGACCCAGGGAATTTTTGATTTCAGGACATGCATTATGGATGATAAGCCCCGGAGTGCAAATCTATCAAGGACAATGGGAGCAAAACCTCATGCCTAATTTGTGCTACACCCAGAGAAAATAATCCGAAGACAACGGACTCAGGAATTTCAGAGGAGCCTTTACAGAAGGGGATTCAACCATGAAATATCAGGGAAGGATTGCTTTCCTCTCAGCCCCCCAACAGAGAAAGTCTCTCACCTGCTGCTCACTGCCCACTTATTCGTCCTATTTGTCATGGACCAGAAATGCTCACTGAGACCAGAGGCACCAGTGAGGACATCCCTGCCCTCTACTCCCTCTCCCCAAATACCATAAACTACCAAGGCTGGGCTAAAAACCCTCTATTTCTAGAGTGAAGAGAGGGGTGCCGGTGGCGATCCTACCATCATTGTTTGTGTCCATTTGTCGGAAGATCTTGTCTGTTCGCTTCTCAGGAGTGGATTCATCCTCTGGCATTTTCATTACTGATGAAACCATTTTGTAAATTGCCTGAGTATTTAAAATAAAAAAAAAAAAGATATAGGAAAACCACGACCCAAATGATAAAGCATGAGGATAGAGAAAAAAGGCAGCAGAGCCTGGCAGGCAGTTGCAGGACTTTATTTTATAAACCAAAACAAATGGGAATATCTGACTGCAGCTTCTTTATTTTTCTTTCCTGTATTCATTTGTGCTTTAAAAGAAGCACTGGATCAGTTTAACTGAAAGTCAGGATCTAGATTAATGTGCGAGTAAAACTTAGCTAAAAGACAGGAGGCAATGGTGTGTAATTTTCTTTTCTGCAACTGGGCTAAGCCATCGCCTCTTTGGTTGGCTCTGATCACACACTCAGTTACATGTATGCATGTGGTGCTATATGGATTATGGTGAATATGTATCTATAGGAATAGGGGTTATTTTTCTTCGTGGATGGGTAAGGAAATGCATTTTCAGACTTACAAGAATGTGAATAAAGAGGAGACCTCTTTAGGGTGTCTGCAGTCCTAACCTTCCACCTGAATTATCCCACCTCAGCCATGAGGACCAAATGTCACAGCACTGCCTGACTCATTACCCCCTTGCAATGCACAAGAAACACATCTGAGCTGCAGAACAGATGTCAAGCAGCCCACTGCTGAGGCTGAGCCCTGGTGGGCACGTGGGGTAGGGCCACAGGGTGTTCTGCCCTGCACACTCCCTGCTAGAGCCTGCACTCTACGTGTCCTCTGCCTTCTGGAGACAAAGACATGCTACAAAAGACAAAGCCTTTCACCCAGAGTTCAACGTTGACTCAGATGTGAAGTTTCAAAGTATTAATTTGGAGATTTATCAGGTCAGTAGAATTTGCATTTAGGTTTTTTTGATCCCACTAACACCCCACTAAGAAACCCCCAGGGAGAGCTGCAGGTTTTTGGTTGCGGGCCAGCTGCATAAGTGCCCTGTTCATGTCTCAACCCTTTCCTCATCTGCACCTCGTAGGTCCCACCACAGACACGGGCTTAGGAACCTCCCTGGGACAGGACTGACCCAGCTCAGCATATTCCTCGTCTCCAGGTCCAGCTGTCTCAGGGTGAAGAGGTTACAGCAACATAATTAAGACACACAATAGCAATCATGCCTTACCTGCACTATTTCTAGCATTTCCCCGCGGCTGATGTACCCGTTGCCATCCAGGTCGTACATACTAAACGCCCACTTCAGCTTCTGTTCCAGCTTGCCCCGAGAGGTGACGCTCAGGGCGATGATGAATTCCCTAAAGTCAATCGTCCCGTCGCCGTTGGTGTCAAAGGTGCGGAAGACATGTTCCGCAAACTTCGATGCGTCGCCATAGGGAAAAAAATTTGCATATATTTTTTTGAACTCTTCTACAGTCAAATGGCCCGTTGGGCAATCTTTTAGGAAGCCCTTGTACCACTCCTGCAGCTCGTGGTCCGTGAACTCGGTGTTCTCACGCAGATCCTGGAGCACCTCGGGGCGCAGCTTGCTGTTCTGCTTCCCCATCCTCTTCTGGGTCTGGGTTCAGCAGCTGCAAAGCAAGAGAAAATCTGCCTGAGGTCCAGCCCCACCAGGCAGAGAGGGGCCAGGGGCTGGTAGAACCCAATGAGAAACAGACCCTCCTGGGGCAGGGGGGAAAGAGGACATAAAGTATGCTATAAGTCACCAGGAAAAGATCTCATTTCATTCAGCCTCCTTTCCTCTTGTCTAGGCTCTCCCAATTACTAATATGCTGTGGAAGAGAAGGTAGTTTGGGAGCAAATATTTGGGAAATATTAATCCATATTATTACCCCTAATTATTTGGGAAATAATAATCTTCATTATTTTATTTCTCTGCTACAATCCCACTCCTCCATCATATGGTTTGTGATGCCCAGCTCCAGATTCCTACACTTGACCCACTCCAACAGGCTGATCTGCTGCAATGACTGAGCGGGAGTGTACAGGGACAGCAGCAGCAATGAAAAATAAAATCCATCTATTCAAAAGTGAAAGTAAGTGGGGCTGAACAAGCAGAGGAAGGGCAGGTGGCTCTGTGCCAGTCACGTCTGCATTGTCCAGATGCTCTTTGAAAGCCCTTGGCTTACAGAGCTTCTGTCCCTCCCTGCATCACTCGCCCCACAGCAGCCCCCCAGTGCAGTGGTGCTTGATTGGTGCTCCTTGTGGCACCCAGGGGGTCACAAGGTGATGCAGCGAGGGTAAGCTCAGCACAGCCCATGCTCAACAGCATCACCCTTGAAGACTCCTCCCTCTTTCTCTCAACCGTGGAGGCAGCATGAGCAGATGGGTCACTGTGACAGGATCACTGCCACAACGGACTTCATCCTTTCCAGCCCTCATCATCAGAGAAAAGGGCTCTTTAAAGCATAATAATGTTTGGCAAAGCAACTCTTTTCAGGTTTACTAGGGTTTATACTTTAATATAAGCTTGTTCAGTAGGTTCAGTGTTCCCCAACAGGGGGCAAAGCACATTTAAATTCAGGATTTCATCAGGATGTCAGAAAAGGGCTGGATCTGTCCTCTCTCTTGACAATGCCCATGTTTTGCCACACAGGTGAGACTGTCCAGCAACAGGAAAGCTCCTTCAACTAAATGAAAGATAGTCAATCTGCACTTAGGCAACAACAGGGAAAAACCAAAACCTTATTAATTTTTTACTTTTATCCCTTGCAGCTTTTCATGGCTTACCAGCAATATCAAACTGTACTGCCAGGCTAGAGATTCAGCAGCATCTCCTTCCCCAAACTCAGGAAGCGTATTCACAAGTTTGCACAAAGTCACATCCAAACCCTTGTGACTGGTCCCACATAAATGCAAACTCTCTGCACAGCCTGTTATGCCCGCTAGGCTCGCTCACAGCCAACGCAGGAGACAGGTTAGTAACAGGCCAACATTGAATGACTACTTGGAAACCACAAGAGCTGAGCAGCAAAGCACACAGAGACCAGGAAAAACAGGGGCTAAGCACTTCCCAGAGAATAAAAATCCCAGGCATACATAAGAACCCTAAGAAAAATAAAATGTTAAAGGTCAGTAAAAAATAAGTTGCTCTACAGCAGAGATTTTCAACAGGTGAATTTAAGCTTGTATTATCTGTATTCCACTTAGTCTCTGTATTGCCTCAGATATATAAAAAATCCACATCCTGCTCTGTGGCTTAAAGCTCAGAGACAAAACTCAGCCAGCCACTCATTAGTTCAATGCATTGTGCTTAACAGAAAACTGTGTTATCATTAGCACTTCTGTTTTCTAGAAAGTCTGCCAATATTTCAACTCCAAAGCTTTATTTTTGTCCACTATATTGCAGTTTTCTCAACATACCTGACACACCTCTGCTTTCCCCACATACAGTGATGCTACAGCTCCCAGCCAGCACTATCCCTAGGAAAGCACTAGGCTGCCCTCCAGTTAAACCCGTAGCTCTCAGCTGCTGCCACTGCCTTTCCATCTTTGAATCTCCTCTGCTCCAGATATTCATCCTTGTAGTGCCAAAGGCAGAAAACACAATATTCTACTCTGCTGCAGTCAATTTGCAGAAAACAGTGGCTTGGAGCAAATAATGGATGAGCCTTGGTCCTTTTTCTTTAAGAGCAGAAATTGTAACATTATGTTCCTGTCCTTGGGTGAGGAGGTGCCTTCAGCTTCCACCCTTCAGTGAACCGCTTCACTTCACGATTCCCAGGTACTTTGTAAAAACTAGTGTCTGGGTCAAAAAGCAGTCCCTGCCTCACCAGCCACTGCCTTGGAATTCCCTGTGAGAGGGGCAGAAGGAACAGTAGAGCCCACTTAATGCAGGAGCTGCGCTTTAAGCAGAAATAACCTCAGCTTTAATGATGCACAGGGTTAAGGACTAAAACATCCAACTGGTAGCTACAAGAGATTTGAGAAGATTTAAGGCCATTTCTCCCCGTTTCTATAATAACTGTAGTATTCCTGTTCCCTTGAAAAAAGAGACCTCTAGAAAAAAGAGAGGTAAGATGATAATTCCATTTATTATATTTCACTACTTCTACCAGTGGTAAGATATATCCTGTTATTTGAAGGGATGATAATTTAATGCCAACTTCAAAAGCTTTATATTCAAGCCATCTTTGCATTCAAAGATTATAGGCTATTTCAAGCCTTCCTCATCTTTTACATCATTTTATATCAGAAAATGTGCAATGCTCTGAACACAACCTTTTTTGCATATGAGCTTTCTGAAAGGCTTCATAATGTGTTCATCCCAAATGCAACCCTGCAGTTGTAATGAATTTGTTGTGAATAATCAAATAACCAACATTAACATTAATTTATTAAAGCCCATCTAAAAAAAACAGCTTTGATGTAAATTGTGTTGCAGGTAGCTCCTTCAAAATGAAATGCCTAAATATCTCATTAATCATGACAGCAAACCCTGCTGCTGGCATCCAACTGACATTTCATTCGATTGCTATAAAATGCTTTCATTAAATCACTTTCCAGAGGCTCAGCAGCTGATTTAGCCACAAGACCACTCAGAGGATGGCTGCTAATGGAAATCACAGGGAGCGAGACTGGGATGCTCAGGTCAGTTCTGTGATTAGGGCTGTGGGGTTTTTTTTTTGGGGGTGTGTGTGTGTTTTTTGTTTTATTTTGTTTTGTTGTTGTTTTGTTTTTAACAAGCTTTACCAGTGAAATCACTTGCTGCAGTGGGTGTTGAAGGTAAGGCAGGACAGACATCCTTTCACCCAACATTGCCCTGGACAGTCAGCAAGACCTAACTCCAGCACATCCTGCCCTTCCCTCATTTCCCATCACACAAGGGTGAAATCCAGGAAAGTGATGCCATATATACTGCAGCAAAGTCTGTTTCTGCTTACCTTGATTAGCAAAAGCCCTCAGAGCACCTGGCACTATCATGGCAGTAAGAAAAACAATCACAAGAATGCCCTTGAGGTGATCAGACAAGGAGAAGCTTGGTAGTATAAATACAGACCGGAGGACTTCACAAGTCTATCACTAATCAAGTGATCACCATGTAAGGCTCAAACATGGGGAAATGAAGATGCACTTTCACTCCAGTTTCACACCAAAAGTTTTGTTAAAACTATGTGGTACTGCTGCCTGCCTGCAATCCTAGCCAGGCTCAAAACTGAGCTGCCAGAGAACTCCTACCTGAAGAATGTAATCTCTGTCCTTCTAGGCTCTGCGAAAATAAGCAATAATCTCTTTGCAAAAGCCTAGCAATGAGTAAAAATGTCTTTTAGTGAGGCCAAAACACAATTGGTGTTGTGGTCTAAGCTGGGCCAGCAGCTGGCACAGTGCTGTGTTTTGGATTTAATGAGAATAATGTTGACAACCCACTGAAATTTTAGTTGTTGCTACACAGTGCCTACCCCAAGTCCAGAACTCTTCAGTTTCCAATGCTCTGCCAGTGAGGAGGTGCACAAGAAGCTGGAAGGGACCACAGCCAGGAGAAGTGACTCAAACTGACCAAAGTGATATTCCATACCATAGAATGTCATCATGGTCAGTATATAAACTGGGGGGAGTTGGCTGGGGAGGGGGGCTGATTACTGCTGGGTAAGGGTTGGGCACTGTTCTTATCTCAGCTAGCAGTTGTACTGTGCTTCACTTGTTTCTCTTGACTGTTATTGCACTCTTTTTATCATCTCCCTTTTCATTACAATTATTGTCATCATTATTATAACAATATTTTATTTCAATTATTAACTGTTCTTATCTCAGCTCACAGGTTTTACCTTTTTTTTCCCAATTCTCCTCCCCATCCCACGGGGGGCACACAGTGAGAGAGCAGCTGTGAGGTACTCAGCTGTTGGCTGGGGTTAAACCATGACACCCAGTTATGCTGCACTATGGTGAGTAACTGTAGTGACTCTGAAACAGCTAAAGTAGCAATTCTGTGTTTTTACCAACAGATGGACTGGCTGTCAGCATCCAGGCACTGAAGTATTCGAAATACTCGTATTGGAAAGCTCAGTGCATCTCACTTGCACACGAACTCTCTGTCAACCACCAGTTACCACAGGTAGAATTGTGTTTTGAAAATGTAACCCAGAAAACTGGAGACCAACACAGCTTTTTATGACAGACCTTCTGAAGGCAAAACCCTCTTGAACTGAGCTCCTGATGGGATTCTCTTAGTGAATCAGTTACGGCTGCAAATGGAGGAATGACTCCTTAAGAGATGTATTTTCTTGTGCAAACCCCCTTGGATATTAATTTAGTGTTAATAAAAAGAGGAAAATTGATGAAATGCCTCTCTGTACGACAGAGGTGCTCTCCAGCTGAGAAAGTGCACAGAGAAACAGAACAAATATTCTTTATATTATCTGAGCTATTTGCTTTGTGGGGGAAAGTGTGGCACCATTTCCCTTGCAGTGCTCACTTATAAAGCAGAACAAGCATGTCAGATCTGTTACAGTCAAGAGGCTGTAGCACAGTGCCTCCAGGACTGCAGGAGCACAAAGAAAAGGAACAGTGTAAGCTGGGCAGCAAACACTGCTCTGGGTTGGTCTGAAATGCAAGACCCATTTCAACAGGGGTGGAAGATTTTTTTATTAAAAGACCTAAAGCATTGGATCCATCACTGATGCCTTCTTCATTGCAGTGCAGAAGAAAAGACAAAAGGATTTAGCCCACAGGGACCCTCTGAGCATCACGTTAAGGAAAGCTTTCCTTGGAAACACTATTTTACAGTAATGGTGGTCAAACAGTGGTGTAGATTGCCCAGAGAAACTGTGAAGTCCCCAATCTTAGAGGCATTGAAAACCCAACTTGACACGGTCCTGGGCAACCTGAGCCTGCTTGAGTAGGGAGGGGTGGACTAGATGATTTCAAGAGGTCCCTGCCAACCCCAACCATGCTGTGAAATAGCCCCAATATCCTTTTTCTATGGCCAGGTGAAGATGAGAACTATAGGAGGTCCTGCAATTCAGAAACCATCATGCCTTGTTCTGAGGCTCTATTTTTAAAAGCTTGATCCTTGTACAAAATAAGACAAACAAACCCCCCCCCCAACACTGCCCCTCCCC
>VYXB01002635.1:262476-316471 GCA_013397135.1 Pachyramphus minor
CCCCCCAAAAAAAGCCCCCAAAAGCAAAAAAACCCTCCACAGGTAGTCCAAATGAAAGCCTCTCTCACTAAAGATCTGTGCTGCCACACTTCAGGAATACACCCTCTGGGAAAATGTTTCATACTCTGGTAGCAGCAGAGCTCAACAACTCAGCCAAGGCACAGATGTGTATAAGAAGCCTCCAGCTCCTGTGGTCCAAGCTGCAAGAGGGAGATGGGTTCTTCGGCACCAGCTTGTGAAAATGTTTAGTGGTAAAAAAAGATTATGTAGCAACAGGATGAAAACAGGATTATAATGACATCCTCCGGACCATGCTTTGCCCAGGGCTGGTCAGTAGTTCTGATCTGAACTGGGAGGGGAAATGCGCAGTTACATGGGCTGGGACAGATAATGAACTCTGGAGTAAAGAGCAGATTTTGTTACATGTTTTAATGCCAGTATCCTAAGCAACGAGTGTTGCAACAGAGAAGGCACAGGATATACAAAGACGTTGCTATAGATATCAGGTCCTGCCTGGTAAACTCATGTGAACTTCTTTCCTGCCCTGCAGCAAAAGCTGCCACCCACATACCAGCCACTGCAGCACCTGTTTCGTCTTCCCAGGCTGCAGATGTGGGACCAAAAGTAACACCTTTAAGTGTGAAAAGGAGTACCTTTGCCCCTTGAAGAGGTAAATAATAGAAGTAGCAAGATGAAAGAGAAACCTCAATCAGCAATGCTGCAAGAAATTTAAACTCTGCAGAAACGCTGCAGGTTTGAGATGTGAAAGGCTGGTGTCAAGAGAGGCTGAAGCTGCTTCTGCTGCTGCCTTTGGGGAAACAGAAACAAAACCTGTCTAGTGAAGACCATACTAAATAGATAAATGGGCTTTTAAAATTTTTCACTTTCAATGACTTACCATGCTTTTATTTTAATAAAGAATATTCCTTATTTGCAACTTATTTTCAAGTTCAATCCTTTTCAGAAGTTTATTAAAAAGAGTGGCTGAACAGGAAGGACCACACTGTGTATCACCCACATTTCAGTTCCAGAAAACTCAGTAACAGTTCAGGTACGTACATTGAATTCCTTCCAAAAGGTGAACTGGTAAGAGACTTTGAGCCAATTTACAGGGTAAGTTTATCCATAAACACATACCCAGGAACTGTGTGGTCTCGAAAACCTGATTCCACATCTGGGATGAAAACCCCTTATAAATAACCACCTACTACCCCCAGCTTGCCAAAGAAAGACATAATTGCAAAGACTCCAATCCTCAAAATAGCTATGTGAGAGAGCTATTTCCAGGCTGGCACATTCATTTCATGGAGTCAGCTGCAAGGGCTGAGGTACTCACAGGTCTCTGGATTGCTCCCATGTACTGAAGTCACTTTACTCAGGATTATATTCCCAATTTACAGCGAAAAATCAATTAGTCACTGACATCAAGCATCAGTGCATTAACCTGAGAACCATTTTACGTACAAATCATCAGGGTGTGGTGAAGAGGCAGTCGCAGATCATAGTTGGCAGGAGCTTCCCAGTTGCTGGAGTCACAGCAAGGTGCTGGGGCACACTGATACCTGCTGCACCCACTGGTACCTGCTGCACCTGCCGACACTGACCTGCATCACCAGGAGATGAGGGTTTGCCCTCGAGGGCATGGTTACAAACTCACTGAAAAGAAACACAAACCACCCCCAAACATTCATGAATTGCTGCTAATGAGGAGAAAATGAGATCTGTATTGGGACCATAAAAGTGGCAGTTCCTTGGGGAGCTCTCCATAAAGTTCTCCAGCTCAGGGAGGAGTGTTTATTACTATAAAGGGCAAATATTCCCAATGCAGTAAGAAAAGCACAGAAATATTTTGAGTAAATTAGGAAATTGGGTTAATTTGGGTGGGAGCAGATTGGGCAGCAATGCAGCTTGTGACTGCGGACAGGAAAAGAAAAACATGAGTGGATTTTCCTTGTCTCCTCCCTTTGTCTTTTTTTTTTTTTTGTTAAACAAAGCCAAGGGAGAAGCAGTCAGCCCTATTTTTTCAGACACTGTGCAAAGTTGGAGAGGCTTAAAAGAAAATTAGTTTGTTTACACAGTATTGCAGAGCAAGGTAATAAACATGTCAGCACAATGTCTTTCTCAGTGCACAAGGTCTTTTTCTGAGAAGGTTGGATGCATGAGGAAAAACCCACATCATGTTCACTGAATATACTATTGTGATACATAGTTTTAAATAAAGCTCTGTGAATACTGGCCTGCAGGATAGGGGAAGGTGCCTGATGGAAACTGGGAAATAAGAGAGAACATTTTTAGAAAAGTGGAACAAAAGGGACAAAAATTAGCACAGGGCACTATATTTTTAATATAATTAAAACCACAGAAGTAGTATGGTTGGGCTGTTTTGTCAACAGATTTTAAAAATTTCATATGGTCCATTTATTTAATTGATGAAGGTAAATCACAGAAAAATTTTCTATGGAATAATCACAGCCCTGTGAGAAAAGAACCTGGATTAAATTTCAGAAGAATTGGCCAAACTCTGGCAGTAACGAGAGCCAGCCAATGGCCCCTGGAGCAAATCCTGCAGCATCAGAGCCACTCACGTGGAAAAGATGGAGAGTCTGGGACAATGACACTAGCTAACGAGACAGTGACAGATGACAACCAGCCCTCAGAGAGCAGGTGTGTGAGACCACCCTCACTGATAATGATGCCTAAATGAAAAACAAAGAAGAGATCTGACACCCTTCCCTTCTCCAGCTGCAGGTACTGTGCTGAGAAACAGGTCTTGGAGGAATCAAGGGCATTTCAGGGTAGCTAATCTGAAACAGAGCAGGGAAGAGGGTTGGGTTTGCTTTCAAAGAGTGAAAAGAAACCTTTTTTTTTTTTTTAATTAAAAAAACCATTATTTAGCAGGGGTATGCTTAGTGAAAAGATATGCCAACTAGGTACCTTTACCAAAAATTCAACCAACACTTACTAACTGAAAGTACTAAAACTGAGGAGAAAAAAAATCAACCAAAAAGAAAGACTCTGTGTCACCAACATTTTCAATGACCAAATGCATAGCTATTGCTAACAATTTCTAATACTACCTCGGGGTTTTTTTTGTTCCAAAAATCTTAAATCTAATATAAATGCATCCATTTATTTTATTAATCTAGCTTTCTAAAGTGCCCTCTTTTTTTACATCAATTATCACTTCGAAATAGTACAAAAACCACTCATTACATTTCTTATTAAAATGCACTTCACTAAACCAAAATTCTTCTCAAAACAGTGTTCTCTTTCCCCTTCAGTAGTAACCACTAGTAACAGTAATGAAATGGTTTCACACCTTTCTTTTCCTGTTTGCTGAATTAAAAAAAAAAAAACACTGACATTTAAAATCTAACAGCAAACCTGGAGTTTAACTTTTTTGGGGTTTTTTTTGTTTGTTTGTTTTGTTTGTTTGTTTTCTTTTCTTGCAGAGATGTAAAACCCCTGTGAAATAGAACCTCTGTAAAATAACTACATGAGAACATTATTCCACCTGTAAGGAAGGAACCTGGTTCTCCTGAATGCAGCAGTTCAAGCAAAAGAAGACCAAATCTTCTGGTCCAAGCTCTACACTAGCTAAGGATATTACTCAAGTTGGTGCAGATGACTGTACCAACTTCACATGGATTTTTTTAAATTAAGTTTTAAAATCAAGAAGCCCAAAGTGCAGCAACCACTATCCTGAGCAGCAAAGCCATGTCCCCAGTACACATCCTGGACAAGAGCACACATCAGGAACATGATGCAAGGTTTATGTGTAGTTAATGTCAGTGGAACCATAAGCTTTTGTGCCTTGAGAATACAATGGCAATCCCCTTGCATTGAACTCCAGAAACACTGGGGATGTGGGATGTGAACACCCATTTGGGCAATGTCCTGCTGTCCTCCCCAGGTGGCAAGGTCTGCCTGTGCCAAGGCACACCCAGGCTGGTGGCTCCCCACAGGCAATGTGTGCGAGGGCACACGTAGGTGTTTGCCCAAGGCTCTGATGGTATGAACTCCAGACCAAATGTTCACAGGGATGAACAGAGTGTTGGTGTTCCTGCTAGGTGGACTCTGAACACAATCACAGAATCATAGAATCAGACGGGTTGGAAAGGACCTCTGAGATCATCAAGTCCAACCCTTGATCCACTACCACTGCAGTTACTAGACTACGGCACTAAGTGCCACATCCAGTCTCTTCTTGAATACCTCTAGGGATGGAGAATCCACCACTCCCTGGGCAGCCCATTCCAATGCCTGATTACCCTCTCTGTAAAGAATTTCATCCTAATATCTAACCTAAACCTCCTCTGGCAGAGCTTGAGACCGTGCCCTCTTGTCTTACTGTTGGTTGCCTGGGAGAAGAGACCAACCCCCACCTGGCTACAATGTGCCCAACAGATATGACAGACCATCTCTCTGGCCCTGCATGATGCTCAGTGAATACCTTCTCTCACCTCTTCAGTTTCCATCCTTCAAAATGGGAGAGAAGCTCTAGAAAACAGCAAACCATATGATTTTGTGACTAGTTCTTACAAAATCCATAAAAAATGGGCACCACCCCTTCACTGAGCTGTCAGAGACTGTGCTGACTGGACTCTCCCAGCACTGAAGACCAAGGCAAGAGGAGGCTGGTGCAGCAGCACAACAGGACACCTTCAGTCCCAGCCCACCCCTTAAGTAGTTGCAAATTCCATTAATCCTGAGCACTCAACAGTATGATTTGCTCTTAAGTGCATTCACTATAAATTATGTAGAAGAGCAATATAACTGTCTCCAAGAAAGGGAGTGTTCCATATCAGAGGAGACAGAGGAGAGTGGTCTTTTAGGGGCATCAAGAGCAGCTCTATGAAAATACTTTCTCTTTTCTGGCATTTCTGTGTAGCATTTAACACTCCAATGCAAATCATCTTGGAAGCAAACCATGCAATCTGCACTCAAGACATCACTTTTCTCATTAACCTCCACCACAGGGCTCCATCCCCAGCAATATCCACACCAAATGTGCTTTTCCGAGCGCTGCGGGTGAGGGCTGCCTGGAGCTGAGCCTCTGTTGCCAGGCTGGGTAAGACAGTAAATGGAAAATCAAATCACGTTGAATTTTATATTTATAGCTAAGTGATGCCAGTAGTGGCCAAATGGGTGTATTTTCTTCCCTAACTGGGTACAGCAACAGGAAGGAGATCTGATGGTTTTGAAGCAGGAAGCATCCCAACAGGCATGGGATGAGAAGAGCTGACCTCCACCTGAGACCACATATGGGGCACATCCTGTCCCACCACCTTGGTGCCACATTGGTGAAGGTCCTGACTGGAAAAACAGGAAATGTGCCTTCTCTCAATAGGAATGTCAAAGACGGACATTCATGTTCATGTGAGGAGAAGGGGAGGAGGGAGAAAATCTACTCCTGATACCCCCTTAAGTTATCTCTCTCAGATGGCACAATATTCATGAACTTCATTTTAGCAAAGACAAAAAAAAAAAGCACCTAATCCGTTAGGTTTTAACATATCAGGCCACGGACAGATAAGCTCTCCTGGTTATGGTCACACCAGGATACTGACCTCAGCCACTTTGTGACCTTTTAATTTATAACTCTGTCTCCGAAAAGATGCCAAGCCACAACTGTTATCAACCACTAGTCTGCTTGATTTCTAACAGTGCTAACGAAAATCCTACTAAACCAAACACCTTAACCAAATTCTGCCTCTTTTGCCAATCAAGATCCACTCTAGATCCAAAACAGACTGGTTTTTGGTGGGGGTCTTTTGTCTATTTTTTTTACATTTCCCTTCCCCAAGGATGACATTATCTATTTTCCTGCAAATTTTCAGCAACTTTACTGCAGGAGGAGAAGGTATCCTGTGCGGGAAGCCATGTCAACAAGACCTTTCCGTAAATGCAACATTTGTGTAAGATCAATACAATAATTTATCATTTATTTTTTCCTCTTGAAAGGAACAGGAAAAAAGTGTTTAAAGGCCATGGCAGTGGTTAAAAGGAGGGCTCCGATGGTGGAGGATGGTGCACTAATTGAAAGTTTCTGAAGTGATGCCTTCTCCTGGGGTGTGCACATATCACATTTCAGCACACAACAGCGAGGCCACTTCCCTTTGCCTTGAAGCCTGCTAACAGCTTTGCGTTGGCAGTTTGTATGCTGAAAAGGGAAGGCCTGCAAAGGTACCACCTTTAGGGTCAGAGGAGTCAACTCCACAACTGATATAGATGTTTGGAGTCACATGGACATTGGAGAAGAGGTTCCTGCCAGAAGGTGAAGCTTTGTCTGCTCAGCTGAAAGCAGTCTGGACCATGGAAGCACTAGGTAGATCCTCCAGCTGACACTCTGCCCTGACTGAGACTGTCATTCAGTCTCTTCTTTGTCCCCTCTGCAAACACAGGCATGATCCTGTTGCTGGACTTTTCTAAACTCAGCACAACAGAAATAATCCCGCATTTCCCCGCCCCTAAAGAGAGCAGGTAGTACCTTAAAAGGATTTTAGACTCTTGAATTCTTGTGGTTAACACTATTTTTTTAGCTTCTTGACCCTCTATTGCAGAGGTGACTTGTCAGACCTACTGTGACAGACCTATTCCTTCAAGTTGCACAACTAATACTCAGCAGCAAGCATCAAATAGACTCCCAAAAGAGGTTGATCCCCATATTTCCAACTGCAGGAGGGATGGTGGGGCTGGGTGGACAGGCATTTATACATACCACAGCCCAGGGCAGAGCTCTTCAGCATTTTGGTGTCAAAATTCTGTGTTTTGGAAAAGAAGAGGAGCTGGCAGTTAAGGATGACCCTGTGGAACAATAGCGCATGGCCCTGGCGTGCTGGGTTTTGGAGTGATTCCAAGCAGGGTGGGACTGTAAAAAAGTGGACAAAAGCTTTGGATAGTGATCTACGGGGAGGAAGCGCTTCCTACTTCCTTTACTCCACAAAAAGGACCAGGTCTTTAAATAAACCTCCTCCTGAGCTCTGCTGAAGACCAAAAGGATTGCTGCTGGAACAAAGTCCTATCTAGCTGGGACCTGGCTGAAGGCTGACAGAGCTCTCCCAGGAAATGTGGCCACCCTCTGCAGTTCCCAACATGCTGATGGGAAGGCGAACGCTGGGGTGCCCACGGTCCCATTTTGACTGTCACAATCTACACAAAAAAAGCCTGTAAAAGCCCAGGACAGGGCCCTCAGCTCTGCCACCAAAGGTGCAGAGCCAGACTTGCCCCTCAAGCACATCCTTTTCTGCAAAATGACAGTAAAAAAAAAGTACATTTAGACTTTGCAATGCCATTTCAACATCACACTAGTTCTCAGACCCATCTACCCTTTAGCCCTTTCTTGTATGGCCTACAGGACTGCAAGAGTACCTTTATGTTGATGGACTGAGACATTCAACCTGCTCCACCCATCCCTCCCATCTCCTTTCCTCCTTCCACACTTCTGCAGCAACACCAGACCTTCCCCTCTTGCCTTCCTCCAGCAGGCACCATGGTCCCACACGTAGACCATGAACACTGGATCCAGGGTAACCCATAGGTTGGGCAACTGAGAAGCAAGTAACTGGCATTGACAAAAAACCCCACCTCGCCCCTAATGAACACCAAAGGAATAATACTTTGCTTGGTTGTAACAGAATCAGACCGTAAACACAGTAATACATATTTGCAAACCACACAGACCTTACCTCTGCACATTAACATATCAATTACCTTATTTGTCCATTTTTGTGTACATATTCAGTTGTAACAGCCCTCATCTGGTCCGTTATCCACCCTGCACATCAGCCCAAGGCAGCAAGCCTGTTTGTTGTTTTTCAGCATATCCTTAGTCTGCTAGAGCACCCATCGCCCATTAACCCAATAGAAGATGACTTGTTCTGTGTCAGAAGTTCTTAAATCTACACCTCAGATATTTTCCATGGGCTGGAAGATTTAGTAAGAGAAAATAAGGGAGAGAAGGAAGGAACCACAGGTTTGGAAAATATCAGGCTAGAGAGATTAAGAAGCAATGTGGAAAAAATACATTCCAAATTATATTCTCAAAATAAAAACAGAGCTATAGGTAAGTCAGAAAGACACAAGTCGTGCACACACTTCTGCTATAGCAAGAAATGGCACTGCTCTGAAATGGGATTGAATAAGCAAACTTCCCACTCCTGGAGGAAAAAATTATTTCATGATTGTCTTTGCACAAAGCTATTACCCACAGACATCTGTGATTTTTGACCTGCTGAGACAGTCATCAAAACTGCACTTGGCCCAAATTTGGGAGAGAAAGTTATCATCCCCTGCCTTGTTTTACAAAGGACTGAAAGAGTCAAAACTATTTCTTTTAGAAATTATCTGCCACATCACTGGACCCTGAGATTAGCTCCACTGCCTAATGCATGGTGCTAATAAAGCCATGGTTGTGGGTCCAATCCCTGGATGGGCCATTCATTTAAGAGTTGGGCTTGATGATCCTTGTGGGTCCCTTCCAACTCAGAATATTCTGTGAACTCCTGTGACAGCAAAATGCCTTCAGTAAACGTACTGTTCTTATAAAACTCCTGATTTTCTCTAGTAATTCACACCACACCAATACAGTGAGCACTCAGCTGACCTTGACTCTGTTGGGCTGAAATAAGGCAAAATGCAGTAAGAAACAGCCCATGCCAACACCAAACTCATAGCCAAGAGTGAGGGGGCAGACCTGCTTGAGTGCCAGCCCTGGAAAGGTGGCATATCCACCACAGGCATGCACTGAAGCAAAGAAGCTGAGTGCCACTGTGCCTGCAAATTCAACTTAGCTATTACAGTTTATTTCCCTGTTTCTTGTTTCCAAGCTTAATGTCCTATAAGCTTCCATTACTCAGATTTGGCTTAATGGCTTCAGTGCAGAAGTGAATGTGTCTCAATACACTTGTACTTTAATGCAGTCAACACTCATTATTTTCAATATTCCCAAAGATGCGCTGCTCCTCTTGGAAATATCATGTTCAGGCCCTGATACGGCAGATGTACCATCACTCATTGACTTTATTCCCGAGTTTTATCCCAAAAGCTGGCCAGGCTTTGCTCCCACCACCCATCATGGCCTCACTCCTGGCAGCTCAAAATCATCTTCCAACTTCCAGCCCAAATGTATTCAGTGCTGGTGACTGCATTTGCTCTGGTCCCCTCTGCTACACACAACAATAGAGAGCTATCACTCCAACATCAGCCTTGGCTTTCCGGGTTTAACTGACCAAGCTCTTCTTGCCTCCTCTCAGACACTCACTTTCCTTTCCCCCTGTCACAGAAATCCTCCCCTGAACTTCGTGCAGTGACAGCCTCCTGATTCCTGGCCACTGGCACCACATGCACCATCTTGGACAAGGTCTCATCTCGACATCAAGTTTCCTTATCTGTACTGGGAACTCATCCAAGAAAGGGATTTGCCTTTTGACCTTAGTGTCTTGGTCAATCTGTGTTCAGCTCTGCCTGGCCTCTTCTCTGTGCTTCCAGAAGAGCAGCTTCTCCCCTGTTCAGAGACAGACGCCCCTGCATTTCATGCCTTTTCTGTGTCTGCCATCCTCAGGGGTATCCTGCTCTCTCAGAATGATGTCCTGATCTTCTTTCATGTTGATGGCAAGTGGCAGTGTCATGGCACGAGATACCTGATCTGTGCACTCCCAAATGTAGAGCTTCAAAACCCATCTGCTAAGAAGGTCTAACAGAAGACATATAAAGCTCAGTGGAAAAATAATGTCAAGAAAGAAGTGATCCAACACGTTTCTGGAACATCTCCACATGTAAAACCTAGTGGTGCTAGTCACACAAGGATCTTCCAGTTTCTCCTCCAGCTCTAAATGTCTAGTAACTGAGAAGGATCACTTCTACCACTCATCCAGTGCATGAACAGGGAATAACGGTGTATTTGTTTTATAAACAAAACAGCAGGGTTGTACAAAACCAACCAACCAACCAAATCTAACCACACTCTCAACTAGGGGAGACCACAATCACTCCCTATTTGCTATTCAATAAGATCTGTGTACTAGAAAACATTTTCAGCAAGTGCAGCTTCTCACACACATATTTTTCTATTTTATTCAAAATAAAATATTTTTTTTTTTCCTCCTAAAGGGTGAGATTCAGGTCTGGCCCATCAGAGGAACAGCTGTAACAAAGGGAAAGGCCATCAGGCAGTTTGCTCTGAAAATACAATAAAAAAATCCCCCTTTACTAGAGTGGTGAAAAAGGTGACTGAAAATACCCCTGAATGCTACAAGCAGGTTGTAGCCCCCTTGGAGCGTGAGGAGCCTCGGGATCCACCGCAGGGGCAAGGGAAAACAGTTCAGCAAACGTGGTCATGCACACTTACAGACTCATAGTGCTTGTAGTCAATGAGAGATTTGCCACTGAGAAAAGCACTTTTCCCCCCCCTTTAAAAAAAATTTTACATCAAGAGAAGCATGTCCTTTGCTGCTCTAACCCATGAGTGGGACAACAGGGATCTGACACAACTTCGCCCCTAGCTCCAAGCAGTGCTTGCACCAGAGCAACACAACATGACCCTCTGCAAACCAGAAAGGCTCTCTGGATTGAGTCACTGTGCAGGCAAATGGATGGGAAGAAACTGTGTAAAAATACCACAAGTCTTCCAAAACCTTGGGCTGTGCCATAGTGGCGTTTGGACGTACACTGGGACACGTGCAGGTAGCTTTGGCCAGGCACAAGTCTGCTCAGCTGGGCGCTTGCTCCGATGGCCCATCACTGCTGACATGCAAGTCATGAAAAAGCCCCTACATGTCCTGGCACGCCACTGAATAAAATTTGTGTACGCATAAAACTCCCCAATCAACTTTTCCTATGGAAAGTGACTGTTTCTCCACAGAAACTGCTCTTTCCAGCAGGGAGGGAAGCTGCGGCAGCACGTTCCTGCAGGCTGCACCACGAAGCCGCAGAGGCTGCTGGGAGGACCTGAGGCAGAGCTTACAGAGCTCCTCAAAAACAGAGCACCACTCTCTACCCACAAATAACCCCACTAAAACACATTCAATTTCTCGACGCTGCTGTTGCTAGCAGCATTTCCAAGCCTGCTGCTTTCCTGGAGAAATCCATGGCATGCACACATTCCAGCTCACGCTGGAATGAGTAGCCTGGTTTCAAGCAGTTGGAGTTCCTATTTCTTTGCTAAGAGCACATCTTAGGCTGGTACAGGTTAAAGTTAACCAGTGGCAAAGCCTGCTGCTCTGGCTCTGCAAGGGGGATCACACCTGCTGGTGGCTGCCCCAACAAAATGCAGGATGCTGGAGAACTCCCGCTGCGATGCAGAGAAGTGGAAGCTGAGATCTGGCTTCTGCCGTGCCAGGCACCATGCACCGGGCCAAAAAGAGCCTGCTGCTGTGCCAAAAAGTGGATAATTTAAGCTGTAAGGCAGCTGATGGGACTTCCCTGGTTTGCCAGGCAGCTGTCTGCAGAAACACATCTTGCAGCAGCAAACATCACCCTGCACTGATGAGATGGAAAGTCCTTTCAAATCAGTCTTGAGAAGGTCCAAGGACAGGGGCTAGGGGTAAAGAGAAGCTGCCTGATAAATAGCAACACTTGGCAAGCCTAAAAAAAAAATACATGCTTCCTTTCCTTCAAAAGATTACAGTCCTTTTTTCTACTGTTTCCATAAAATATCATTAAATTTACCCTGACTGAAAATATTAGAGGTCTCATGTCTTAAACTTGAAGAACATTTTTTCCACTCAGACAGAGGAATTTTGCTTACCTTCACCAAGCAGTAGTGCCAACAGCTGTTAAATTACAGTATAAATATTAGCCTTTGCTAGTAAACAAATGCAGATTTTGGTACCAGATTTCACTGGAATAATCACATAATCACAAAATGGTTGGATTCAGAATAGATCCTTTAAAGCTCATCCAGTTCAACCCCCCTTTCATGGGCAGAGACACCTTACACAGACCAGGTTGCTCAAAGGTCCATCCAACCTGGCCTTGAACAATTCCAGGAATGGGGTATCCACAACCTCTCTGGGCAACCTATTCCTGGTTCTCACCACTCTCACAGTAAATTTCTTCCTTATGTTCAATCTAAACTTACCCTCTTTCAATCTAAAACCCATTGCCTGTTGTCCTGTCACTTCTGGCCCCTGAAAAAAGTCTTTCTCCATCTTTTTTATAAGTCCCTTTACAATGAAAGGCTGCAAAGAGGTCTCCTTGGAGCCTTCTCAGGTGGACAAATCTGTATCTCTCAGCCTGTCTTCATAGGTTGATGCTCCATCCCTCTGATCATCTTCATGGACTTGCTCCAACAGGTCTATGTCTTTTCCTCCGCTGAGGATCCCAGAGCTGGATGCCAAACTGCAGGTGAGGCCTCAGAAGAGCAGAGGGGTGGGATCACTTCCTTCATACATGACAACACCTTGCTTGGAAAAGCCCAGCTAGGGAATACCAGCATGGATTGAGCAATCCTCCATGTGGGACTGAAGAATGTATGCACAGATACGCTGGACCACAATAGCTAGAAACTCCACTTCCATGGTTTATTTATTTGTACTTAACAAACTAAAATCCTAAGTGGCAAACTGAAGGCTCAGTGACAACTCACACTAAACAAATTAGCTGCTCAGATCATTAAAACACTTTAGAGCTGCTTTGCTTCCTTCTGTTTATGCTCTACTAATCTCTACACTTCTCTCAGTCTGACAAAGCAATTAAAAAAAATCCATTCCACTTTCAGTTTCTGACCTGAGAAAGCATCGTGGCTTCATGAGCTACCAGAATTTTTTTTAATGAGAAATATTATTCTCCATATACCTTCAGTAAATAATCCCAGTGAGTTTAGGTATGAAACAGATCTGCAAAACTAAACAGGCAAGAATGTAAACTTGGTGCCTCTGCTTCGAAATAGTTCCGGCCTCACCTAAGGAGTGACTTGGCTGGAAAGTTATTTATTGAAACAAAGAGGCCAAGTGATGCAGGAGTGCTGAAGGCAGGCAAGGAGAGCAGGGAGGATAATGCCTAAGTCAGTTATGTAAGTGGGGAAGCACAGGGTGAAAGGACGGGAGGACTCTGTGGGATGCATGGCAGCCAGCCGCGGAAAGCTCATAAAGAGCTTTGGCAGGAACCGGCTGCCCTGCCGGTGACAGTGAATCCAGGTGACAGTGAATCCAGGCTCCAGCACCACAGGCTGCAGGACCCCAAGCCTGTGGTGGTTTGCTGCTGAGCTTTGTGCTCAGGGGCACAAGCACGAGCCTGCAGGATGCTGGGAAAAACAACAAAAGGGCTTTGGTGCTTTCTCTGCCATCTATTTGGCAGTTTAATACTGGTTTTGTTTTGTTTTTTTCCCTGGGTTTGCTGCTGAAGTGCACACGGACAATGAGACTATTGAGAATTTACTACAGCGTGAGATTAGTTTGGGTTTCAGTTTCTGCTGAACCAGCTCATTTCCTTCCACATTCTTGCAGGAACAGATGCTAAAATATAAATGGGCAGTCAGCATCATAAAGGCAGAAAAAGGAAAATCCTTCATACAACAGCATGAAGTTAAAAATACTTCTTCACAGCTTTAGCCAGAGCCATTCAATAGCTTGCTCCCCTGTCTAATTACATTACATTAAAGAGGTAAGGAGCTATTATTTTTTCTTTTCCTTAATAACAAAAAAGCCCCAAACACATACACACCTCAGAATATCAAAACCCTAACCAACGAACAAAACTGGTCAAACCAGCCAGATTAAATGAAGTCTTGAAAGGAGCTAAACAGAAAAATTACTTTTGTCCCCTCCCATCATGCATGACTGCAGCTCTGTCTTCAGACACCAAATTCAATTGCTGCAGCAATTAGTCACAAAATTCAAGGTGAGCTGAAACTGCCAGATACACCAAAGGGAATCCCTGCGCTATAAACAGTTCTTGCCCCACAGAGGCAAACCAAGCAGATGAATAATCTGCAGCTAACAAAATGCATCCCTTAGATATCCCTGGGCTGCAACAGTAGCAAGGACGAGGTGAAGGCAGCCCTTGTTAAACTAACATCCAGGCCTTGTGCCACCACTCCAGTCAGTGCAGGAGCATCTCTTCCCTTCCCTGGATGCTTTGGTACTGACTGACCACAGCTCAGAGCATCCCCACAGGGTCGTGCAGCAGAGACAAAGCCTCCAGGGCTGGGACTTCCTTTAGGGGAAAAATAGGTGGAAAGAAACCCAGATTGCCCTGTTACACCACACTGGCCATGCTTCTCCTTCCACCCACGGTCACTCCCTTCACCACTACTCACAAAAAACTAACTACAGTCTTCCAGAAACTAAATTGTATCCGTCAACTTTATCCTTGCCCAGAAAAGTCCCAAGTATGGCAAGTTGCTTCACCATGCGGCTCTGCCATTCAGATGCTTTGCCAGCATCCTGAAATCCCTCTGGGCACTTTTTAAAGTACATTTTGTGTACAGATATAATATCCATCATCCTCTAACACTTTTAGAAGGTCAGATGCTTCTCATCAGCCACCCCAGATGTGCAACCCACTGCTTGGCAAGCCTGTACCTCCCTGGTGCCATTCCAGCAGCCCACTGCTGAACCTGCAAGAACCATCTCCTTCTGGCTGGGGGAAAAATACATTAATAAAGGCCAGAAAGCTGAGATCGCAAAGGACCAAAGCCATTGAGTCCTCCATCATGCTGCTTCAGTGCAAATTTTTCCCGGAGGTTTCTAAACTTCTGAGAACTACGAAGCTGTGAAGTATAAATATGCAGTGTAAATACACAGATGATACATATGTCAGTGGGACTAATGACACAAAATCACAGATAAAATTTAGGAGGATTTTCAGACAAATGTTTTCAAATCATCGGCTTCTGGATATAAGAAAAGCGAGGTGGGTTGATGGAGGTTCAAATAATTCGAATTTAGCTCACATGGAGAACATAAAGGTCCCTGCTGGCAGTTTGGGCCAGAACCAGCTCTGCAATGACTTACTGAGGCAAGCTAGAGGAGTTTCAATCCTGCCTGTAAAGAGCAGAGAAAATGATGCAACTTTCTATTGCTTTTGTCAACTTATTCATCAACACTTTAGTATTATGAACATTTCAATCACCTGCACATTGCCTATACAGTATCATTAGACTTTCTTAAAAAACAAACAAACAAACAAACAATGTTGTAGTATCCTTCATGGAAAAACAAACTCCCAGGGCAACTCTTGGTGAACACAGCTGCCCTGTCATTTCAGCAGGGCGCTGACTTTCTTGCTTCCCGTCTGCAGCTCTCCCAGCACCAGTTCAGCAAACTACCCCAGCACCCACTGCTCCTCCTGACCTGCAGGGCAAAGCCCTCTGAGAGCCGGCACAGCTGCTGTCGGATGGTGTCCTGGTGGCTCTCAGGCCAAGTTTTGGTGCCCGTTACACCACCCTAACACTACACTGCTGCATCAGAACGAGAGGCTGCAATTAGATTAAAGATTTTTGATGGCTTACAGTTGATCTGCTCGCTCACTCAATTTTACCTAGACCTCTAAACTACTGAAACTACTCTCTGGGATTTAGGGTTTAAAGCCAGCCCCTTCCCTCACTGCCAAAACATACACTTGGGACTGATGGAGGACTTAAACATTTGCCCACAACAAGTATTTATGGGCATAAAGGGACTTCACACAGCCACCCCATGCAGGACAGACACCCACAGGGTGCCTCCATACCAACTGACTCCAATGTCTTCTGCAAGCACCCACAGAAGGGCCAGCCCCGTGCCACCAGCCTCAATCCCCACTGGCTGCCCAAGAGGGTGCTGGATGACCCTGCTTTCCCCCTCACCTTGTTTCTCCAGACACCCTGGGCTCAGACAGGGGGGTCTCCAGGCTGGGCTGGACACCACATCCCTTCAGCTACTCCTCTGCAGTCCTGTGTGAACCAGGAAGTGGAGGCGAGCCAGCAGTTTATTTTTAGCTTTCTTTTCCCCCCCTTAAATAAAAAGCAAAACCACATGCATAAACCACACGTTCACCCTCACTCCACCCAGTGATGGGTTTTACACTTTACATCCTTCCAACACTCAAACATTCCTGGACAATGATGGAGAGCAGATATCACTGCATCACCCTGCACATTTCCATTATGCCCCTCAGTATCCGTGTTCCTACACTGGCAAAATAAGAGTCTCTGAAATACTGAATTGAATCTCTCCATGACGCAAGCAAAGACTGAAGAGAGAGCTCAGAGAGAGGATCTGTTGTCAGTTTGTCTCCTCTTTTCTCTCCTCCCCCAAAACCACCCAGGACATCCAGGAGCACTGGCAAAAGTTGCAGCTCACACCTCCAAAGCTTTGTTGCAGAGATTTCAGAGAAAGATGAGCTAGTGCGGGATTATGTATCCCTCCCCATACATTCAACCACAGCTTTGAATCCCTACTAACTAGGTGCTGGCTGTTGCTTTTCCTCTACAGCTCCTCAGATGTCATTACTTGTAATATCTTTGAATGTTCATATAAACAAGTTACAGGATCTCAAGAGACACCCCAAACTTTAGTTTCAGAGGTGCAGGCATGTAGAAAGAGCTGAAGGGTTTCCGAGCAGCTGATAGTTTTGCAATCTACAGCTCCTCAGGTTGAATTTTTGGAGTTAGGAGGAGACCACCTGGCTGGTTGCCCATTCACCACGGGAACTTTTGGTAAAGAACTTAGATTTCTCAAAAGTAAAAGTTGAAAAAAATCCCATTTTTTCCAAAATGTGTCTCATGAAATTTCATAGAAGTTCTCTAAAAAGAAGGGGAGCCCTAGGTCAGCATACACATATCTACACCTTGAGCAGCAAGACTTCTGCATCAAAGAGACAAAAGCTTTCAAGGAGCAAATACATTAACCAAGACCCAGTTTGTGCCCACAGCCTGATGTGGCTACACATTCAGTCTTTAATGGCAAAATTACCTGTTTGCAACTTCTGTTCAAAGAGAAACCTCATGCCAGCGGAGTGCCACTTAGACATGAACATTGTTAATATAGGAATGACTGCTTCAGAGCTCTGAAAACACTAATTAATCACAGCACTGGTTTTATAAGTGATCATTTGCCAACGCCACGCCTGCTCCACACCACCCTGACAATGCTGGCAATGCCTGATCCCAGGCAGAAAAATGCCTCACTGCTTGCTGGATACTATACTGCTTGAATAGCAAGTATAAGCCACAGTTTTGATGAAAGCAAACCTGAGAGATAAAACAAGACAGTTGAAATCCTAAGATGGCATCTGCCTCAACTTTAGTATCTCACTACTGACTATTACCTCCAAGACAAGAAAAATTTGGTGGGTATACCATTGCACAACAGCTCAAGGATGGACTGGTCAGCTTCAAGCATTACAAGACTTGAAGACACAAGCTTTGTACCACAACCTCAACAATAACAAGATGCTTGTGAATATGAAAAAGTGGAAGCTAAGAGTCACTCCAACCACTAAGTGTTTCTCTACACTAGGATAAAAACTAGGTTCAATGCAGCCTTGCAGATAATTAATTCAAAAATGTTTTGGAAAAGCTAGCAAATATTTCTGTGCATTTTAGGATGCAGAGCTAAAGTGGAACATCTTTTCCCAGTCCAACTCAACAAACACACAGTAAGCTAATGGCTTTAGGACAGCAGATTACATCAGCTAACAACCACCCCTTGCTTCAGTCTCACTCAGCCTTCTTGGCCCATCTCAACCAGCAAACTGGGTTTTCAAAACATGTATTAGGGCTCCCAGAAGGCACCAGGAGGCTACAGGTTGACATGCCATTCAGACATAATGCAGCCCAAATTCATCTTGACCAAGCAGCTGAACTTGTCCTGTCAAAACAGTCTTAAAAATATACCTTTATCCTGTCCTGAATGGAGGCTTGGCCTCCTTCATGGATGCCAGGATGAGGATTTGAGCAGCACTGCTCTGTTACTCCAAACCACCTCACCCTGTGTGATGCTGGTAGCCTCACTCTGAATGCCTCACCACAGAGAGCAAAGCTTTCCACAGCCTCTGCTTCTCTTATTGCCAAAAGTTTTTCCTACATTGTTGTAACTAAGATAAAAGAAGAAGATATTGCTGACAAGAGCCCTAGGCTTTTGCTGCATTGGAGACATTTCACAAAAATATTGCAGCAAGGTTGCAGGTGTCATTAGCCACCTTGTCCATTCTTTATCCAATTGTGTACAGTGCCCATCCAACACCCTCCAGCCACGAGGTGCCTGGTGCCAAGTTTAAGTATCCCCTTGCTTAAGCACTGTGAGTTATTTTATGGAGAGCGATGGAGAGGTGTATTTGAGATGTATTTGCTGGGTGAAGGGGAAGCCTTACAATGTGTCCCAAATCCTGACAGAGACTTGAATTTAAACCTACTTAACTAACGAAGACCATGCTCTGCAAGGAGCAGTGTGCTTACTGTGAGGAAGCATTACAGAAGTACCAGCCAGCTAGAACTTCCTATTTCCTTGCTCTGCAAAAGCAGCATTTTCCCTCTCCCTCTGCCTGAGGCTTTGCCTCACCCCTGTGCCAACAGGGTGGATTTGAAACTGCAGTGACACCAGCCTCCTGCTCCCTTCCCACACAAGACCACCCATAACAAGAGGGTCTTGTTATGCTCCCTGTTGTCTCACCACAGGGGTGGACACAGACACCCCGCAGAGCAGCACAGTGGGCCGAACAGGCTGCCAGCCCCCTCAGGGGACACTGGCACAGAAGCCCTGAGGCAAACACATTCAAGTTCCCAAAGGAAAGGCATTAAAGTGTCAAGATCTCTCCTTCCCAGCCTCAAAAAAAGCCTACAGACTTCTCCAGCAGCCCAACTGACTGTGTTTATTGCTACATCCTTCACTTTACAGGCCAACACATACCAGAAAGCCAGCAACTCTCAGCTAATCAGATTTCTGTGCAGACTGACAAATAGCTCCCAATAAGAAAAAAAAAAGCCCATTAAAATCAACAGTCTCTATAATCAACCTGCTTGATGCCCTACAGTAAGAACGCAGAAATCTCATATGCTTTGTTAACACATTTGATCACACTCTGTGGCAGGACCTAGGGGGGCTGTCAGAGATGGAGGAACCCCAGCCCGGACCAGCTGCTGGAAGGAACATGTTTTTGCCCTTTGTGTTCCACTAATGCTATGTTATTTTGAAACTAAACTTGTGGCAATTCCTTGACATACCATTAGTGTGCTTGCCAAAAGCCAAAGCTTAAAATCAGAGTGTGAACACACACACACACACACACACACACACACACACACACACACACACACATACACAAAGGAGGTTCTCACTCTGCCACCAGATTATCCCAGGCTGGAGAATTCTTATAGGCGAGTCCTTCCTATCTCCTCAGCCAGACCTGAAAAAAACATTGACGATTGGGTGTGTAAATCTTTCCCATGAACACCTCACCTGGTTACCCTGACCCTGCAGCTCTGCCACACTCTGTCCCTCCAAACTCCAGATCCTATGCAGTTTACCCCAAAAAGCTCACTCATCACCAAGAAGAACTTCAGAAGTTTAATGACATCTCTGACATATACCTGGCATCCCTCCTCCTTCCCACAGCAAGGCTCATGGTGACAGCATGCCCCAGGAGCCAAACAGCTGAACCCAGCGAGTCAGGAGAGGAGGAAATGATGCGCAGAGACGCAGGTGGAAAATCATGACTTCCTCCTCCACAATGGCCCTCAGATGGCCTTAGAAGAAGACCAGGATTTCCAACTAAAACACTGGTGCTCTCAGAGGTCTGGCACCTGAGTTGCTGAGCAGGTAAAGGGGTTGGCGAATCTGTCAAGGCCCCTGATTAGGTGTGAAGGAAAAGACCTATGCACACAATACTCTTACTGCAGCTATAAATAGCCACCTCTGCACCAAAGTTGTGCACACTGTATTGACACCCCTGACTTAATAGGATTTCCTAGGTAGCCCAAACCAGCTCGGGCTGCTGCAGGGCAGCCTTGCTGAGCTGTTCTCACAACACACGCATACCGGATGGTGCTGTGGCTGGGGGAAGCATAGGTATAATCCCATGTTTTCAGTGCCCTGGTCACTGAAAGGCAGGGTGAGACTGTGAGAAACTCCTGAAGGGTTGAAATGAGTTTGCATGCATAGCATAATAGGGAGAAAACTTCCAGGCTGGCCTCCTCAACACAACAAGCTTATCTCTTATTTCAGAAGCTTCTGTTCTTATTACAAATGCAGTTTCTTTCTCCTTTATATTCATTCTATTTCATAGTGGTACAGTAAGATAAAAAAAAATGTTCTAATAAAAAATATAATACAATTTTTATGTCAAATAATGCAAAATATTATTTTCCTACTCACATTTATCATGTCATTTCACTTCCTGTAAGTTAACAAAACCAACTCTCCCAGTAATAACTTTTTATTGTATTCAAACAAATATGTAAGATAAGAATTTACACATTACTATATTTCTCCTAAAGAAATCCCACCCTGTTTGGGTTACTGTCTGTTAACCTGCGATGTTGACCTGAGAACTGTTAACCAAATAATCTTTTACTGTATCATTTCCATCACATCACCTTTGCCTTGGTGGTGCTTCACAGCCTGCCAACGGTGCTAGGAATGTCCAAGTTTTGCCTTGACCCTTTGAGCATGTATCCCCTGCCCTCGGTCCTGAGGATGGGCTGCACTGCTGAGCCTGCGCCTGCCTTTCCAGACACAACCACAGTATCACTTCACCTCGCCTTGCCACATTACTTCTACCACCTGATAAAATAC
Source organism: Pachyramphus minor (assembly GCA_013397135.1). Classification (NCBI taxonomy): domain Eukaryota; kingdom Metazoa; phylum Chordata; class Aves; order Passeriformes; family Tyrannidae; genus Pachyramphus; species Pachyramphus minor. The sequence goes on from VYXB01002635.1 coordinate 283,191, forward strand.
TCCAAGGCCTCTTCACTCATCTGCTGAGGATAAAACCAATATTGACACTTTCATGCCCAAAATGTACAGGTAGCAAGGGCTGTTTACACCAGAGGGGAGTAGCCAGAGTCTCCTGACTACTACCCCACTAGCCAACCACTCCACTTGGCCCCAGTGTTGCAAGGGTTGAGCACCACCTGGCTGAAAGCATCACCCCAGCACCTTGGGGCCTGAGCCCCAGATGAGGGGGCAGCAAGACTTTATGTTGTACAGATGAAGAACAAAAAGGCATCTTCTGGTGCCTTATCATGTCATTCCCATTATCAGTGCCTCACAGGCAACAATCCTGAGCAAGGAATGATGCAGGACAGTTTCCTATTGCATATTCCCTACCAACCCCAGCTTCCTTCAACTGCTACATCACCACAAGCAACACAGGAACTACGCAAGGCACTTGTACACTGCCACCCATGGGCTCAGTATTTCAGGCAGCTGACTCAACTTACTCAAGACGACCTCTCAGTCACGCCTGTCGCTCTGGGCATGCTGTGTCTCCAGGACTTAGGGATGGAAACTCCCTCTGCAGCACTTCTGCATTTTTCTGGAATGACGTTTGGCTATTTGGAGCACTGGGAACTCGTAACACAAGAAGTAGAAATAATAAAGTTGACCTCAAGCTGGTTCAATATACTCATTCTGAATCTAAAGTGGCTAAAACACAGTGCATCATTTTTTCCTACCACAGTCTTAACTGTTATGCAAACTGCAGCAATGAAGAAAAGAGCTGGCTCATGAGCTAACCTTACCTGCCTGCACCTCATCTGCTTCTTAAGTATGCACTGTACTCCACAGCATGGATATACATAGTGTTTGCATGTCTATCTAAGAACCCCAGGCAGAAGTGATTGCAGAGAGATATGCAGTTTAAAATTTCATTAAAGAAGTGGCTATAACACAATCACAAGCCACTCAATGCACTGGAGGCTGAATGTTGCTAAGGAAAATTACGAACCTTCTCCTCCAAATATCCTTATCTACACACAACAGAGAAAGAGCCAACAGTTTAACAACATGTATATTCAGCACATGCACTAGACCAGAATAAGGTGATCATTAAATACTTTAAAACAAAGAAGCTAGCAAAATGTAATGAGCCTCAACAGGGTTAAGAGGTTCTACCAGCTATGCCTTGAACTTAGTAATGTCTTAGGAAACCTTCTGCAGGAGATGGAAGGACAATCAGCTCTCCAAGAGCTTTTACACAAGATGGATGATGGACAGGTAGCGCCTTTTGCAAAACCCATTTTCTTTATTCTGTACAGTGGATAATTCAGCTCAAGGGTAAAGAAAAAAAAGAGCAGAAGGGAAGGTAAGGAAAATGCTTGAATGTCAGAATAGGCAAACTACCGAGCTAGAAAATCTAGATTAAATTAAGCATTCCTGCAAATTTGTAATAAAGAAATGAACGGTTCCCATCTGGAAGCTCAGCAAATTAGCTTGGATCCTGGTTAAGATGACAGCACCAGAGCCTGTTTCCAGAAATGTAAATATCCAGTGTGCATTTGCAATCCAATCACAGGCTAAAAATATAAGACAACTTGGAGTGGAAATCTGATTTTGTGTCTACCCTCTTAATGGGGGAATAAAAAAATAATTCTGTAGGCATAGCAATCTGGACTCATTCTTCCTGCGTGGAGAGATGCTGCAAGGTGTCTTTGCACCAGGAAAGTCTTTCAGCTGCTTCTGATTGCAAGGCCACAGCTCACGTGTCAGAGGCCTGACTCTTCTCCATCATGCTCTGCTTCCCCATCTCCTTGTCCACCCTGTGTCCTCAGCTCCCTGTTTATTTACACTTTATTTGATTCTTATTACCAAGAGTATTCTAGTTCCTTTTTCCCCCAGAGGTTTATCTCTGGCCTTTCAGTAAGAGATGAAGTGCTCTTGCTCTCAGTGTGCAGACAGAAAACTCAACCACAGGCATGAACCAGGCCCAGGACTAAATTTAGCCCAGAAGAGGACAGTCTCTCTGCCGGTAGACTAGGAAGGCAATTTGGAGCAGGAACCTATTTCAGATGCTCCCTGGTGGTGCCTACCTCCCTCTAGGCTACAGAGAGAGCCTGGGAGACCAGGCTTAGACTCAGACCATCATCCCTGAGGACTTTCTTTCAATGCTACAAAAGGAAGAAAAAGCTATTACAAGTTAATGTCATCCATATGGCTTAAGAGCTGACACTGAAAGGGAAGTTTTAGGGTGTTCCACCATCAGAAGGCATTCACAGAAAAACGATGCTTCTCTGTGGATGAGAGATGTCCTTCTGTGATCACAGCAGGCAGGAGTTTTAACTAGAGGAAAAAAACACCTCTAGAGACAGTATAATCAGGAAAAGAAGTTAATTCCCATATCTGATTTTAATAAACAGACAGGGGGATTGGTAAGCATGGACAAAAGAGCACAGAATATCTAAATTTAGGAGAACAAAGAGCATACTAACATCAATAGCAGCAGTCAGATGGGATGGCAGACAATCAGCCAGAAATTCACAGATGATGAGTAAGAAACAAGATCAAGGATTACCATACTGATACCAGGAGTAAGAGCAATGCAACAGAAAAGTCAGGTAGTAGAAAAAGAAATTCCAGAGGACTGCAGTGCTATGGGGTCAATGCTGTTTGGGAGAAGGAGGGACAACAGCACAGATTATCCTACACCCTACAGAGTTTGCATGGAAGTGCTGCAGAGGGAGTTTCCATCCCTAAGTCCTGGAGACACAGCATGCCCAGAGCGACAGGCGTGACTGAGAGGTCGTCTTGAGTAAGTTGAGTCAGCTGCCTGAAATACTGAGTGCAGCAAGATGAAAGTTCTAACAGGGCTTATCTTACTCTGGGACTGTAACTTCCCAAAATATTCAACTGAAGAACCCACTATTAATTCCTGGAAGCAGCAGACAGCAACTGTAATCCTCCAGATGCTGAATGGGAAAAGGGTGATTCTAATTTAGACACTGTAAGTAGCTGTAAGTGCTCAATGAAAGTAACTCTGGAGGTGACCGTAATCATGGAGAGGTGGTTTAGGTAGAAGTATACTATAAATGGAAGCACAAAAATTAATCTTTTCAATTTCCCATAAGCTTTGAGGAATCAAAGGAACTCAGAATGGAAGTCAACTGGACAATAGTACTCAAGAACACAACTTGGTAAAAGCTTAGAATATCTGCATGGCAGAAATGGAAAAAAAAAAAAAGGTGGTACTGATCAACCCCAAACAAAGTGGGGGACACATCTAGGGAATGATTTCCAATCAACTCGAGATAAAAAAAAAAAATCACCAAAAAAGGGATTTTTAGGACTAAGCAGAGTGAATGTGAGGAATGGAAAGGAAGGGCTCCTCAGCAAAGACAGCTGTGCCAGAGGTCAGGAAGCAAAGGGGTAAAGAGAAATTGCCAAAGTCAAGATGAATTAGATCATGCAAATAAAAATAAAAAGCAAAGACCAAAATGTTCTTCAGTGATACAAATTAAAAAAAAAAAAATAGTAAGGAAAGTGGCAGACTAGCAGCTCTTGGCTATGTATCTTAAAACAAAGCATGAAGGGGAGAGAAGCTTTTGCTGTAACCGCATCAGGATGGTGAACAGAAGATGTAAAAAAATAAACCCGCAGTGCTGACAAAAAACCCATTCAACCTATTAAACAGCCCAATAGCAAGTTAAAACTGAAAATGGGCCAGTTTCGAGTCAGGGAGGGAGGTGAACAGCCTGTCCATAGGGCAGGCACCCGAGAGTGGACCAATTTATTTGGGTTGGAAGCCTACTCTCTGCTCACTGCAACAACATGAGATTGGGCTTTGCAATCAACACGACCTCATGAAATCTGCTGTTTTGAAACACGCTGACCACAACCAGCTCACAGAGTAACCTCAACAACAAGATGATGAGTCTCATAGTGGGTGTAGAAAAATATCTTAAAAATAAGATTAAATGGGATTAATTGCCCCCTGTAGCCTCATCCCACAGCACTCAGAAGCAAGGATGCTTTTGGTGCTCTCCTTCAGCATATCCATATCCCTTTTCTGACCTCAGCAAAGGTCTTCCACACTTGAAGGTTTACAGGAGGGGAGGGTGGTTATTTATAAGCACTGGTCATTTGAGTCTTTTTTGAAGAGGAACCAAAGATACATCTCCAAAATAATAATAACCTGTTGCTGGATGAGAGTAGTCTGTCTCATGTTTACCTATTAAAATTTGGTAGACAAATACAAGGAGACCAAAACCAAGCTTTGCTCTGAATAACCTTAACATAACAGAGATACCCTGGAGTTCACTCCCAAACTTCAGCATCCTGAGCAAATGCAAATTACATCCATTATAAGCACTGCAGGACTGTTTCTTCCACCACATGCAATTAAGAAAAACTGAGAAAGCTGGGATTATAAAAGTGGGCAGTATGAGCCAGTGTTTAAGTTCTCTCATTCTCCAATAAAGCATTGCTGTCAGAGACATGGTTGCCTTTAAGGGATGAGAAAATATTTCCAAGTGTAGAGAAAATACGCTGTAGCTCCATCAAGTCATATTCAACCATGCACATAGTAGCTGGCTTTGTTCCTGCTGTTAATTGAGAGTTAAATTCAAAACCTCTGCAGCAACAGAATTGCCGTCACACAAGCCAGGGAAGCAAACCTATTATTGTCCAGATTTATTATTATAGTGTATTATTAACCAAGACAACTTAAGGAAAAGGTAAGAAGCTATGAGTAGCTCCATGACTTATGCCCAGCTCCACTGCTGTTCATCATCTCCAAGCCAGCTCAACTGCGTGTACAACCAAACATATCATTGCTATTCAGAGTAATGAGGAACAGCTTAGCCTCTAACCTCAGGTCAGATTTGAAGACATAATTTTAAACAGAAAGACAATTAAAACCAGAACGAGCACACAGGAGGTCCATGGCATCAACAGGTGTTGGAGGATTCTGAGTCAGTTGTCGTAATGCAGTGTGGTACACAGTGTTATGACTTGTAGCTGTAAAAGTATTAAAAATGTACAAGTTTACAGAATGCATGAGGAACCAAAGTGGAATCTTCTCTCCAGTCTTCCCTTTTCTCCCACAAATCATTGCATTTTGCAGTCTTTAGTCACCTCCCCAAATTCAGCTGCAGACTCAGCTCTTTAACTAAGCACTGGGAAGTTCTTCGTCTGCACAATGTAGCAAAGGCAGAGACTTTCTGAGAAGAAAACCAGGATATAAGTAGGTATTCCCATTACAAGGACTGCTCCAGACAACGAGATGATCAATGAATATTTTCTCATGCTCTGCACCTGATGCCACTAACACAAAGAAAAATACTTGTAATCTCCCATCATCAAAATCTTTCAAGCATTGTTATAGGCCCAGATTAAGAATGCATCTAAGTGCATGAATAAATTCAGCAAACCTCATGATAATTTAAGCATATGGCTCAAATGAAATACAAGACTGAATGTTCTGAATGAGGGCAGATTTTAAAACCTTTCATTACACACTGTTCAATGCAAGACAGAAGCACAACGCTCAAGCAAAGGAGGAGACTGAAAGAGAACCAGGCTACATATCACAATTTATTTTATGGTCAGTGTCTTATCTTTCAATCAGGCTTGCAGGAAAAGAACAGCAGGCAAGAGGCTTAAAAATTCTTTCGAAAGCACTACTGCACCGGCTGTCTGCTAGTAGATTAATCATTTAGTGCCAACCTAGCAATAACTGTAATTGTTTTGGAAGACATCCATATTGCAAAATTGTAACAGCATATAGTAACAGTGAATTAAGTAGAATCCAACCCTTCTTTATTTAACATTTGCTTTAGATGTATTTTCTCCAGCACAGAAAGAACCAACTTCGAGGAAAAAAACCCATCATGTAGATTAAAATTTATTGATTACCCAGACACTAATTCCAGGCCAGCTATTTGAGATCTCTCCAAGGGGAAAGGAAGAGATGGTACTTACAGAAACTGCTTCTAATGAGAAAACCTTAAGGAAAGAAGGTGAACCACAGAGAAATGAGTACCAATTTTATAGAATCTAAATAACTGCTCTCTTGCTCTTGTAATTGCATTTCCCTTTCTAACTACAGTCCCTATGCTTCCTTCACAAACACCCACTGCTAGGCAAGGGTGATCAAAGCTAGGCTACATCACTGTAACTATGGGCAAAGTATGTTATGCCTTGTTTAAGCTACTTTTTTTTTCAAGGACGGCCTTAAATTTATCAGAAAAACATTACAACAACCAGTGTCATGGAGGGACTGTTCCTTTTCCCCCAGTGATTTGAACAGCATAGTTTTTCACAGAGTTCCATGATGAAGAACTACTTTATTTCTAAAACAAATTCCAATATCCCAAACAGAAAAGTTCACTTCAGAGAGGGCAACAAGCCCCAGTTACTTTTCTTAAACAAACAAACAAATACCCCAAAACAAACAAACAAACAAAAAAACCCACTCAAACCAAACCAAAAAAGAAAAAGGAAGAAAATAAAAAAACCTCTACTTTTCCCAAGTCTCCTCTTGACAAGTCAGTTTTTTTGAAGGTAAGGATGAAGAAGTCTCCCTTGTTGGCTAAGGACTTGAGCCAGTAGGACTTGGGGAATCAACACAGGTCTCTGCTCCTTCATGGAGCTTCACATGGTTTTCTTCAGGCAGAAGACACTCAGTGCTGCAAAGCTAATCCTCATTACACTCCCTGTGTTACAGCTACGGGATGCCAAGGGTGCTGAAGCTACAACACTCAGGGTAAGAAAGGAAACCTGACCACATGGCTGTTGCAGATCCTAACAGCCCTTGGCTCTGCAGGTACTGGATTTACCTTCATGAATTACCTGCAGTTCCCCCATCATCAGAGAAAGGGAGTCAGAAAAAGCAAACAAGAGCAGAAAGCAACTATGGTTTAAAGAATGCTCCGAGCTGAGCTACAGCTGAGCTTGTATGCAAAGAGTTTTGGGTTTCACAGACAAGCAGCAATGACAGGAGAGGAATTAAGTCAACAGCCATTTGCCAAATATAACTTCCAAAAACATTTTGTCAGAAAACCGCAGCTTTGGTTGAGTGAAGCAATAGGATGGAATGGACAATCTCACAACATCACGTTTTTACTTAGAGAAGACAACCAAGAAAAAAATTAAATACAACTTGCAGATGGCCTGTCTCCTAGTGGCCTCCATAAAAGCCTCTGTGCCCTGACTCCAGGCCAGCAACATTCCATCTTCTGCACAGCCTGCAGAAGCATTAGCAGTAATTAAGAAAAGCCAACTGTAGTGATAAGCCAGATCTCTATAAAAGCCGTACATGCAGTACTGATACAGATTTTTTTTTTCTTTCACTTTTTGGTGGACTAACATGGCACACTCCTTATAAAGACCTTTTTCAAGCACTTCACAGCTGTTCCTCCACCTCCGACTTCACTGAATCCCAGATAGGACCCTTGGCATCACTCATCCCAGCGGGTCTCCAGGACAGCACCAAAGACTTCATGTGTGGTCACCATGAAGGCATTCCTCTTTCAAATCATCATGCAAGTGTGTGAAGCACAGTTCCTGGGAATTTGCTGTGATCTCACAAAAAGCATTGAGAACCACTGACCTAGTCCAATACCTCTTCTTTCAAATAATTTCTCCAAGAATTTTTGCATCCAACCACCACCCATTTGGCCTACACCGCCTGTTTTCAAGTGATGCACCCCTGACCTAAAAGCCTCCAGAGGATGAGAATCCCACCATAACCAGGAACGATTTACGTCAAACAGTGATGTTCTTCCACCATTAAGCCCGCAAACAGTGCTCAGCTTTTTGTCATGGTAGAGGCAGGAAAAGGGAAATTGATCACTTTTTGTCATCTCTCTCTTCAATCATATACAGCTCCGTGCTCACTTGTGCAGCTCACTGAAAGATTAGTTGGCTCGTTCAGACAGGCAAGGGTAGACTCTTAAGACGTTTAAGTGATTTGGGGCAGGATGATCATCTGTCTCCTCCCTGCCCACAATTAACTGTTCCATGGCCCTGGTCTGTGCTAAGGCTGAGCATGCTGGGGAAGCAACTGAAGCAGAGGAACTGAGCTCCTTCCAGCATGACCAGCAGCATCCCTTCTCCCTCAGTTTTCAGTGGTGGAAAGGAGGTTGGCGCAAAGGGCACCGATCCCATTGATACTCCAGGATCCCACTTGTTCCATCTAAAGCTCAGTGTTTCAAACAGCAGGGAAATTAAACAATGAAGCTTTGCAGTGAGCTAATAAATTGTGTTGTGTATCTATGCTCAGATGGTTGTAAGGAGCATGACAAACTTGAAACAGACTGCAAACTTCTAAAATTAAAGAGTTCTTGGTGCTACAGAGGTCAGCCATCTGTTCAAGTGTGCACGTTATAGTTAACTTAACCCTTCTTCTTCCACTCTTCTCTCCTGACTCAAGCATACTCCTTAGGAAGAAGAGAATATAGATGAAGTCACCACAACTAGACAGCCTTCCTCTTCCACAAAGAACTGCCCACAGAAAACACATTTATGGTTAGGACAGACTATGGAAGCAAACGAGAAAAGTGGTGGAAAAGGTATGTTATCCAGGTCTCACATGATAGCCAAAGCTTGCAGAGAGCCAGGACTGCAGGTGACATTCAGAAGAAAACTCATCTGGTTCTGAAAGCTGCACTCAACACCCCTGACTTGGCAGGAGACCTCTGGACCTCCATCCCATCATTCCCAACCCCTGCTCAGTCTTGCAGCGCTCCTAGAAACACTACATAGTATTGCAACATCCAGCTTTAAACTGTCATATCATGACATGGAGAAAGTGAAATATGGCTGTTCTCAACAGATTTCACATACATTTCTAATGGAAGTGCTTGCTTTATTAAAAAAAATCAGAGTTATCTGGAGTTATCATAGAATCATGGAATTGATGGGTTTAAAAAGACCTCAGAGATCATCAAGTCCAACCTTTGGTCCAACTCCAGTTTATTTACTAGTGCCATGATCTAGTTATTCAGCAAGCAAGCAAGGCCAGTCCCAGAATGACAATGAGTTTATAGCGAGAGAAGTGAGCTTTGTGTACAGTATAAAGAGAGATGATGCAAAACCACCAAATTCTGCTTTTGGCATCCTTTCACAGTCTGGGTTGCTCTGTCCTCTCCTCTATTTCTGGCAATAAGAGACAGAACAAAAACCCTGATGAGTTCTGATAAAGATGAAGAATGAGAGGGACAGGGAGACACAAACAAAATAAACTATTTTCAGAAGAAATCAAGCCTGGGGAAAGTAAAAGTTAAAAAGATGTGTCAGTGGTTGACTGAGAATGGGTTGGTCTTTTGCAAACATCAACCCTCTTAAAACATTTCTTCAAGGAAACCAACCAATGCGTTTTAGATCATTGTCCACCAGGACCTCTGGCACAAAGGAAAAGGCAAAACATGCATCTTTACATCTTCAGCTTTAGGCTGGAAATAATGATTTCAAAGGAGACAAGAAAATACGCTGCTTTACTGTGTATCAATTTAAACTAGCAGGAGCTGGAACAAGTTTTGATGAAGAACTTTGGATAAAATTCTGTATAACAGAGACATTGTGCAGAACTACCTACTCAGTTAAACACAGGTGAGTTTACATGGAGAAACGTGTCCCCATAATAACTTGGAAACCCATCTTGGAACAGGTGTGAATCCTTGGTATTGCACGTGGGTTATTTCAGGGGAATAACAGTGCCTGAATTACTGGAAACATTGCCATTCATTATTTTGTAACACCTCCGGCTTAAAGCCTAGCAAACACTTAGCAGCCTGACCTTTGGGAAGAATGTAAAAGCAGTGCTATGGCACCAAAACAAAATATTTTCCTGGTTTTTTTGAAGTCATAGGACCTGTATTATTTGAAGAATGGTAGCCTAAGGGAATCTGTTTCACTGCAAAACCATTTAGGCAGCTGTCATTAGTTTAAAAGCCCATTTTTGTTTAATGACTGCAGTTTCACATACTCCCAAAGCCATGCATCACAACTGTCATCCCTAAACCTTAGATTTATGAAAACATACAGCAGCAGCACTGTACTCAGGGGTCTGCTGATATTCCCATTATTAAACCACTTCTTACAAGTTTTGACTTGAATTTAGGCGTAACAAATCCTGTATTCTGCAAGGGTGCAGTCATGGGAGGTGGATGCTGCTCCATTCCCCCTAGGATGTCAGGATGTCCAGGCAGACATCACCACGCTCATCATCAAACATCAAAACAAAAGAAAAAAAGCTATTTTCTTCAGATTCAAAGCACTTAGAAGAAACAAGAAAACTCAGGGAAGGTACTCCTAGCATATTCTGAAACCAATCAGCACAAGGTTTTACATCCCAAAGTTTCTATTTTCAGACACTTAAATTAACATATCTATGGTGCTCCTTGTTACACTGTTAAAATATTTCATTATAATTCAGAGAGAAGGTATTTTAACCTAGAAAAACAAACAAACAAACAAAAAAATACTTAAAAACAACCTGCCTTAGTGATTTCAATACAAATGATCAGAACTAGATAATTAACCATCCTAACATATAGGTAATAATGGCACATAACAAACAATGAGACACGAGATGTGTCCATATGGACTCATGCCTTAATCCTGACATGCCACAAAATAATTTTTTGATGGTACATCCCTAAAATGAAGTTTCCTCCCCAAATTACAAAAGACTAATATTTTTCATAAATTATTTTTCCCTGGCATTTCATTGAATAAAATGTCAAATTGCATTCCATTTTAAATTCAATGAAGACCAAACAGTACTTTTTGTGGAATGAAAAATTCTGCAGCTGAATCCACTTCATTTTTACTTTAGCAGATTTACTACATTTTGTGACCACACTCCATTTGCTGATGAAATCAATATAAAGACAATTAATTCTCAGGCTTTAGGGGGTAAGACAGACAGACAGCAAGCACCGATCAGAGAAAATCTCTCCCACCCCTCCTGCACCAAAGCAGTAACACAGGTATAGCTGAGATCTACAGTCCCAACCTCTTCCAGCTCTCCAATCCTGTCTGCACTTGAATAGAACAGAGTGGTTCAGCTGGAAATGACCTACAGTGATCATCCAGTCCAGCTGCAGATCCTGGTGCTTCATTCCAGACAACAGCAAAATCTAGACAAGGGACTGACAACCACGTCTGCTTTGCCCAGGAATCCATGTCAGCTCTCTGGAAGGGAGCAATTGGGATTTTGACTGCAAAGTCACTAGAATTTCTGGTAGCTCAAGGCTGATATTTATAAATACCAAATGCATAAGGAGAAGGAAACAAAACTGCCTGGCTTAGCTGAGACTCTCTTTGTTCACACAGAAATCAGTGAGCACACACCAACGCTCCACTGGAACTTCACCAGATCACTGTGCAGGAGGAGGACAATGTCTGGATATGATAGCAGATGTACATGCAACACTTAGTGGTGTTGGGGGGAACTGCCCCCTCACAAAAAAAAGCACCAAACCAAGCCACCCAAACAAAACCATTAGCAAAGCCATGGAGCCCATGTCCTGGGCCGCAGTAGGGATGGAGCAAAACAGCTGCAGCAAAATACTCAGACCTGTAAGTCTGCAAGAGGTTAGCCAGTTAAATGGTTAACTTTGCTATTGAAACACTTAAATATAGTTTAAAATAGATGTTAAGTATAAAAGGGACAAAGAATCAAATATATTAGATAGGTCAAAACCTTCAAAATCGAATGTGGTTTTCAGCCTTCACTTCAAAACACCTTTTAATTAACATAAAGGCGGCTGTAAATGCCTTCCAGCCTGGCTATGCTCAAACCCAGTGTACATCCCATATCAAAAATTATCCATGTGTTTTATTATGGCAAAATTGACAGTTTATGTTCCTCTGCCCTAAATGGCATAACGAAGATCAGACATCAGCAGCTGATTTCCAAACCTAATGCAACAGCTCGTGGTCAGCAGGACTATGCAAGAAGATAGCTGTGGAGCTGCACTGGCAAACCACAGCATCTTCTCACCCCTTCAGTGGACATGCTGTGCTGCCCATACTGAACTGTGGAGCATCCTGCCACTAGCACTGGCTTTTTTTCTGTGAAAAGCAGTAGTCAAGTAGTTATTGAAAGTTCTTCTGAGTTCCTGGTAATTAAGAAGGCGGCTGTAAAAACTCCCATCATTAAACATCTATTTCATTTCAAAGGAAGGTTTGATGGGGATGGAAGAGCTCATTTTGTCTCTCTGTATGTTCACAGTCACACAACTGCAGACCACACTCAAAACAACTGTAACTGCTCATGGCTGCATTCCCACCAGGATCCTGGTGCCTTTGGGTGCCACAAGCCAATTACAACAATTAAGCTGTTAGCCAGCCAGGCTGTCCTGGGATCCAGAGCCCAGGATAATGTCCACATTCAGCCTCTCTCTCCATCACCATTCCTCCTGTCAACCATCACCTCTTGTTCCAAATGCCAACAAAACCAGAAAGATGTCCAGAAACTCTCCCTCAGGAGACAGCCTCCCATCCTAGTGAATCCCACAGGTGGGAAGCTTAGGGTTGGCAATGTCTTTCCTGCTCAGCTCCCCAGAAAGGGAGCTGCATCCAAGCAACTTATAGGAAACATTCCCTGGGCTACTGTAACTCTGCTAGGCAATTCCTAAAGCACCAAAGCAATGCTATGAAGTCATTTTTGCACCCACCATCTCTGCAAAGCATGCTGACTATTAGTGGTAACTCCTCTCAGACCCACGGCAAAGGAATCTCATTTTGGTCAACTTCATATTTGTCCCAATTGAGGAAAATCACACCTCTTCTCATTGCATTGCCTTTTCAAGAAAGGCTGTGATTATTTTCTTTCCTGTCCCTCTGGAACACAATGGTTGGCAGTCTGTCCAAACTGCAGGGATCCAGACACACAGACGTGCTGTCTGTAGATATTTCTGACTGCATCCCTCAGCCAACCCCACATCTAGGATGTACATTTATTTTTGCATTACCAGGGTACAAAGCTGCTACAGGGTAATGAGGAAGAACAGAGGAAGATACGGATCCACTCCAAATTACCACCATTTTTTGACTAAGAGGGGTGGGGCCTGATATAAAAACCAGCAAGGTGGAGGGACAGGAGTGCTGGTATGCAGAGGAGGTCTCATTTGCTTGAATTAGATGGCTCCACAAGGGCTCAGATGGATGAAACCCACTGCACTCTCTTGGTAGCTGCCCAGGTAACTCCACTGAGAATCCCCAAACCTGCCTCCCTCTTACACCAAAGCCCCCTGCTTATATCAAAGCTGTTCCCAGCAAGCATCAAGTCCCTGACACCATAAGCCAAGGCATGCTCTTATTTTATTCCAAGCCTGGCCAACATGATGGAGGTCACACAAAAATTAAAAATGTAACAACTCACTGTAGAGGAAAGGAGGAAAAAAAGTGACAGGTTCATGACTAATCTTTGCAGCTCTAGCCATGGACAGGATTTGTACAGCCATGTTGATTTTTTATAAAAATAGTAAATCGTATTACACCATGCTGCAAGACCAAAGATTCGCAATGATACCTTAATACAGCTTAAATAAAAATAGCACTACCTGAGTCAATCTGAGCATGATAATGCTTTGTAATCCCACACTCTTAGGGGATGAACAGTTGTATAGCAGTGAATCAACACGAGATACTTGCATTAAGAGACACTCCTTTTTCCATGTTATATAGCAGCATCTCTACAGAATGTAGAAGGCAGGTGGTGTTTGTGGGAGGTACAGCACATGATGGGGAAAACAGGGCAAATATAGAACCCCAATCTTCCAGATTGGAAATGTTGGCTAATAATTTACCTTTTTAAAAGGAAAGACAGCTTTTAAATTATCCCCATTAAGGTAAAGAATTAATCAAAAAGTTTGAATTTCAGAAGTTTTTAAGAAGTGAGCAAGGCTGTGTGCACTCATGCAGAACATTCATTCATAAAAACAAACACAGATGAACAGCAGTGTTTCATACTCACTCTGGGTTTTTTTCTTAATATCCTGGAATGAGCAAGCAGTGTATATGGAAACCAAATGTGCAATACAACATAAAAAGCCTCAACAGTGAAAATAATAACAAACCTATTTATAATTAAAATATAAAAGTCAAAGACTCAAACAGCAATTTTTAAAAGTGGTTAAGAATAAAAATGCAAGCTTTGATTAATGACACATTAAATCATAATACATTCTTCTCAATTACTTGGTTACATAAGCCACTCACACAAGGTACTTCGTTTGCTATTGTGCTCCCCATTTATTCTTTTTTAAGACACATTTTCCAATCAATTGCACTTCTGCCTTCCACCTCACTCCCACAGTATAGTTTTATGTATGGTAGACATCTGGCCCTTGCAGATCGCGCCACACAGTGTGGAAAGGTAACAGGAAAAGTTAACAACTCTGAAAAGTCTTCCTTTTCCCAGCAGGACTTGAATTTGAATCCTGACACAAGGGAGTTTTCCAAGCACAGATGATGCTGAAGGGAAGGAGAAAACAGCCTCCAATTCCCACTTGTCTTGCCTGCTCCCTTCTCCTGCTCTGCCCTGCTGCTCAGCCCAGCACTTGCTGCTGCTCCTGCAGAGCTTGAATGCCCACAGGAAGGGTGTTCCCGTGGGACCCTGGATATGAGGACACGGGTGGGCTACAGAGAAGGCAGGGAAATGCTGGCAAGGGCAGCAGAGGAGGAGACATGCTAGAAGGCATCAGGACTCAGGGATGAGGACATCCTGGTGAGGGGAGATGTTCTAGTGATAGAGAAGGTTCCAGAGCCAAGTCATGTGGAGATGCCCATGGCCCTGCTTTGTGCACAGGATGTAGACCATATTTCCAAAAAACATCCCAGCACCAATGGCAAGAACATTCCTCTATTTCCATGCCTTGCCACAGGTGGTAATGAGGTATAGCCAGAAGCTCAACCTGCCAGTACTGCATGCAACCACCCACTCAAGGGGACCCTCCTTTCCTCAAAAACAAACACTGCAGAGGTTTCAACTCAGCTTTCGGTTTAAAAATAGAATGTTTCTCACAGCCAGTTTGGCAGGGCAGATCTGTCAGTCTTTGGCTGCAAAAAGTTTCACTTTCATGTTCTATCAATGCATGTCATCTCTGGACCAGAGAAGTGAGGAGCCCTGTTTCCATGTCCATGCAAGTAACAGGCAGTTTCTGCTGTGGATCACACCATTTCATGCCCTACCCTCTGCCTTCCCTGGCCATGGGTCACAGCCACTCATGCTCCTCCAAAACAGCACGGAGGCCACAGCAATGCCACCACTGCAATGGCCCCACTGCATCGCACCTGGGATGGAGAAAACTTTCATGCCCACATCACATCTCCAAACCCGCAGCACTATCAGGCCAGCAGCACCCTGAAACACAGCTGTTGACTTGGCCATCCAGTCCAGGGTGGCCCTGACACGGGTACAACTCCCATCATGTGTCTGGCTCCCTGGTCTTCCCTGCCCAGAGCTGCTTATGTGCTTACAGGCAAAAACGCAGGTAAGCAGCTTGCTCAATCAGACTCTGTAGTATTCCACCAGCAGAGCACCCACATGCCTATTCCCCCCTTCCCTGGCCAGCACCCTCACCTCCAGATGTGCTCAGCTGGGGCAAAATTGAAGCTACTTTTGGGCACTTCCATACATATTTTGTCTTCATGATGTTATACTTTGCTCTGAAGCCACACATGTGCCACTGGCCACACATTACATTCTGGAAAATGCCCACTTGGCTCAGCACTGGTCTGTCTTCAAGCCTGTCTCTTACTACATGTTAAATATGAACTGACACAGCCAGACCACTGTAAGGCTCCATATAGGAATTGTTACACTTTGTAGATGTACCTTCATACTGCTACGAATCATGTAAATTCCCCCACTGAAATCATGGATATACCTGCATTTGAAATGGCAAGGAGAGATACAGACCATTAAAGCAGCAAAGAACTGTGATGTATAAACACTCAACACCTCCAAACTGTTTGCAAAAGTGCATCAGGAGCCCAAGCTGCCCCAAAAGACCACAGAGCTTCATGGTGTTGAAAGCCCTACCCAAAGGGTCTGCCCAGGAGAAAGAAACATGAACTATGGCAAGCATAGTCTGGAGTATCAACAAGTGGGTTTTTACTTAAACCTTGTTCAGGTGTTACCTGAAACAAGAAGAAAAGAAAATCCAATTTTAAGTACGATTAAAACAGACAGTTTAAAATTGCCTGGGCTTTACACATGTGGTTTTACAGTCACCAATCTCATACTCTCTGCTGTCCTTAGAAGAAGAGAGTTTATTTCATTTTTCAACATCTCAAAAAAGATCTACTGAATATTCAGGTCCCAATTCAGCAGTTAGCAGTACAAACCATGCAGGTTTACAGTACAGATCTCATCGTAATTGTGGGGATGGAGAAGAAGGGGTTCATATGCTATTGCTCACAAGAGCATTTTGACAAAAGGCACATGGAATTCATGATTTGGCCTTGTAAGACATAAGCCTCGGTCAGAAAAACCGTCTAAGGGTTAAATTAGCCTTCCCTTATACAGAAAATAAGGATAACACATCTTACTAAGTAAGGTATGTTTTCACTGATGAAAGATGTAATGGATAATAAATATATTTATGGGGCAATAAGTAAGCCCCTTATAAATAAAAGTAACAATTTTCTGGCCAAATTGAACATATATTTAGGGTGGACAGAAGCACCGCACAACCCACCAAACTCCATCATCCTTCCCTGCCCTGAGAAGTAATCAGTGCAGACAGCTACATTTCAGCTGCACAAACAATTCAAATCAGTCTGGGACCATCCATATCAAAAGGCATCTGATCTGTGGGAAATACAGAGATTTGGAAGACAGAGAAGTCGATTAGAGGTTTGGGGCATTCCGACATAGTTCATTAGTCAGTCTGAACACACAAGAGCTCTAATAGCTTGTATCCTGTGCACTAGGGAAATGCAATGCAAGGATGAACTTCCTGAGGAATTAATGGGTAATGATATAATTTGGTTAATCTCATTGGAAAGAAATCTAGAAGTGAAAGAGGAAACAGAATATGTATTTCTCTAGAAACAACAAAAACAAGTTATCCACCAGAGTACTGGCTAGCACTCGTTGGAGAGATCAGCTCCACCAGAGGAAAAGAAATTGCACTGATTAAAATCAATATAAGAGGTGGCTTTGCACCTGCAATGCCACCACATTGGCAGTTCTTAGCAATCTCATTCTCCTGCAGCTCTTGACTGATTTAATGCTTCACTTACTTACAAAAAAGAACCTAATGAAGTGCATACAGATGAAATACATGGAAGTCTTGGGTGCAGGCAGGACAAAATCAGTCACATGTGGCAGAGATTAGCATGGGTTATGCAGCTCATTTAACCTTCTGGAAGTTTCATTCCTTTAGATTAACACATTCAGACAGAACAGAAGGGGAAAAAAACCCTAAGGGTGCTTTCTAACATAGAAAACACTGTCCCACTAGAATGCGTAGGCTTTTAGTAAAAAATACAATGTAATTTGTACAGGTTTTCCCTAAATTCAAATATTTTTGAAAATGTAATGTTTTAGATCACTTTTCAAGTCTCAAGAAATTCTTTTTGGTGCAAAGGTGAAGCTTAACATTTTGATGCCAAACTCCTGCTCAAAGATTAGCCCTGAGAGCTTTAAAATTAAAGCATGCCATTAACTCAGCAAATGCAAACTTCTGCACCCAATGCAGAATAAAAACATCTTCTATTCCTCATTTATTTTTTCAATTACTAAATTAAAGAGTGCCTTGAAAGGAGCAGGATCTGGAAAGTACTCACCACCTATTTTGGAATCTCTTCAGGGAAGTCCACAGAGCTCGACTACCTGGAAGAGAAGACACAAACCAAACATGCTTTACATTACAGCTTTCTTATAAGTGATGATCTTCACGCTCTCAGCCTCCCCCTAAAAGCCACCTTTCCCGGCTGAAAAAGAAAACAGAATTAGTCTAAACATGCAAAGCCCTGCTCCAGTTCTTACCCTACACTGAGAAACAACTTTGTTGTGAATTTGCATTTTATTACTTGTCCTGAAATAGAAAACATTTCCATGTTGAAAAATGAATGAATGTCTTCTGACATTCAGTAATCTCTTGAAAACACCCTTTTTGCTTTAAATCTTCTTTTGTAAAACTCATCTTTCGAAATAAGCAAGTGTCAAGTTCAGAGTCAGAAGGTTTCCTTGACTCATAACACAGAATATTGCTATACCAAGAACTAAAAACTAAATAAAGATAAAAATAAATAAGAAAGAGCCAGTTTCAAGTTTTCAGAAGCCACTAAGCACTGCTCTGAAAGGTTAGAAACCACTTTCTTTCAATTGAGTATGTTTTTCAAGGAAGCAGAGTATAATAATTTGCATTCCTTCAGCATCTATCATCTGTGAATGCTGAGGGTTCATCAGTCCTTAAGGAGTCACAGACAAGAACACCAAGAGGAAGCTCACCTGCTCCTGCAATTCCTAATCTCTCAAAATCTGTGGATTAGAAAATTGAAAACAAGTTACTTGCTCTGATTTCTACTCTCTCACAGAGCTGACCACGATTTTCCTCCACCATCGATGCCAGGCACAGCTGGGAAGCATGCATCTCCTCCAGACCAACACACCAACTCCTTTCCTGCCAGATGCCTGTCTGACCCAGTAATCCTCTAACTTCTGTGAACAAAATACCACTGGGTTTAGCTCCCAAGTGCCTCCAGCCCCACCCCAACACACACATTTGGTCTGTTCAGTGTCAAACCCCAGCTACGGACATTCCAGACATTACCGATGTTGGAGATGGCTCATATGAGNTTCAGCACTTCACCATCCCTACAAGCAGGAGTTCCTTCCTCTTGTGAGTGTGAGATACCCCTCACATTCATTTTTACTGGCCCTAACCCCTCCAGACATGGGACTGAGGTTTCCTATTTCCTCCCTCACAGCAGGCTGCCTGATACTGCAAACTCCTTTTGCCAATCCCTCACCTTCTCTCCAGACCAAACACCCTATTCCTTCCCATCTTTCCTCTTGACTCCTGTTCTTCAGATCCCTGCTGGCCTTCCTCATTTTCTCTACATCTTCCCTCAGGTGCAGTCCTGCAGTGCCCCAGGCTCCAGTACTCCAGCAACGCCAAAGCACAAGGAGATGCAACATAGGACAAAAAGTCCATCCTCCTGTTCACGGAACGAAGTGTCTGTTGCTTTGAGGCAGGATGATCCTGGCAAAACAGTGTATGACGTACCACAATCCCAAGATGTTTTTCAGTGGAGCCTCTCCAACCACCCCTGAGTAGTCTGTACAGACAACCCATTCACCTGAGAGAACTGCAAGCCCACATTAAAGCCTTTGGGTGCAAATGATGGACCCTCCAAAATCATTATCTGGTTCTGTCCAAAGCTATTTGAAAATACAATGACTTTCCCAAGTGCTTGTAACACTCCCTAGTTTGGTGCTACCTGTTGAGTCTGAACCAGCATTTTCTCAAATGCATCAATTACAATACCCAAGCCACTGGGTCCACCTTTGGAAATCCTTGCCCAATACTTTTGGTCTCGATGACACATGGAAGTTAGGTCTGGATCATGGTCAGCATACCTTGTACCATCCATAACACAAAAGTTTCACTAAAATTTTTTTCCTTGGTTTTTCTCTATGAATATCAAAACAGTACCAAAAACCTAACCAGGATTGAAGTACATCATATCATCTGCTCTTTTTCTATCCACCTGTTACTCTGTTCCAGAAGATGCCTAAGTGGGAAATAATTTATTAACTTCCAGAAAAACACTGTAATAAAAGTCAGAGTGACTGTACTGCAATTCCATCTCCTCCTCTTAAAAAATTTAGCACTATATCTTTTGCTTTTTGATTGTTGATTGTTATGGTAACCTCACAAATTCTCCACCACTTGCTCTTCTGAAGCGAACACCACAAAGAAATTCAAAAGAAGTCAAAATTCAAAAGCAGCCAGCTGAAATAAACAACCTTCTACAAATCTCAAGAACCAGAAAAGTGTCACAGAAGTGAGGTCAGAGTGTCTTGCTGTGATGTGGGGTCCTCAGTCACCCCCTTGAAGGTGCCCTCTCCCCTGATCACTGGTGATGCTCATTGAACAGCTTGTACTGAAGACCAACCTTCCCATATGCAGCTTCCCAGCATCTGAGGGGTTGTTTTAAACAAACCCTTACCTAAGGCCCAGAGAATCTGGAAGAAAAAAAAACAAAAAAAGAGAAAACCCTTAAACTGTGTGCCCTCTAAATGACTGTGTTCTTATTTTATCCTAGTATCTTCCTTCATCAGTGCAGATTTTAACTACAACAGTCTTCTGCTCACAGAAAGGAAGTTCCAAGACTCCAAGAAATTTTCTATTACGCTTGAGATCCCTGGGCAGGCACTCACAGATGCTGCAACCTGGCAGCAACACAACCATTTAAGCAAATCTTTCTAGATTCAGTATCTTTTTATGAAGAAAATTTAGGATCCTCATCTCATACAGGGATGGATATTATCTCTCCAAGCTGCAAACCAAATAAAACCCCATGGAAAGGCAATGCAAGGACTGAACTTGGTCACTGGCAAAACAGGAAACAAACCTACAAACTCTTTTAATTTCTATTCTGTGTTGCTGCTACAACATTGTTGTGCCTTCCCTGTCCAACAAACCTTACAGAATAGTGTAAAATTATTTGACCATATTTATATGCTCATAATAAACGTAAATTCACAGTCCAGATGATAGATTCTGGCATCCCAAAAGACTTTCAGCAAGAGAAATGGCTATGTAAATTCTTATAATCATACAAAACCTTCGCTCCAACATGAAGGAGGAGAGGGTAACTGGACAGCATAGGTTAATTTCTATGTTTACAGTCCGTGCAGTATTCAAATTCACTGCCAATTAAAAGGACAGTATAATTGAATTAGCAGAAGCAACTTACGACAGATATTCAATTACAAAGCAGAATTAAAGGAAGAGATGTCAGAAACTTTTGGAGGCTGGGCAGGAAGAGGTGCATCAATCTACTATTTTCAGAGCTGCTAGCAAAAAGCTTAAGGAAGAGACTGCTCCAAATAATAATTTGTAAATATTCTCCTTATGAAAAAAGTTTAATTCACAGGCCAGAGAAACCAAAGCGACGGAGTTTTCTTTCAGACCATGCTTTGACCTATCTGGCAGGGGTAAAACTCCTTCTCAATGGTCAGACATCACCCACCTCTGCCTCCCCTGCAGGCACTGCAGCTCTGCCATGTCCTGCACAATCCTCAGACCTGTATTGGCTTGCATCAAACCATTGCAGACACCTTTATTTTTCTTTTGTTTTTCTAAAGTGCTTTTAACCGCATTCATTTTCTTTGAGTCCAAGATATCATATTTTAAGTAGATTTCTTTCTACTTGATAAAGAAGCCTCAAGTGTTTTGGGCACTTTTTTTCCTTTAATGGCCACTATTTTACCCTGCCCTGTTCTGGCTTCCATTTGCTCCCCTTTGGCTGATACTACCCTTGATCAATCTTGATGCTAATTACCAATAAGGGCCTCCCACACCTCCGAGGTTCATCTTTAATAACTGCATTAAGACAAATCAATACTGTTATTAACATGGCCACATTTGTGGATGGTGTGACCTGCCTGCAATTGCCACATGCAGCAGGGAAGACACTCTCAGCACTATATCAAGTCTCTGTGCTCCCCTATTTGCAATTTCTTTTCAAGTAGACTCTGCTATTTTATAAAAATGGGGTGTGTTTTTTTTCTCTTTTTCTTGCAAATGAAAACTGATGAGGCTTGTAGGACACAAACTTTTGCAGTTCACATGTGAATAGCATCAGTCCATGGAGAGCCAAGAAACTAATTGTCCTGTCACTGGGTTTGCAGTTGGACTCAATGATCATTGAGGAACCCTTCCAACTGTACTATTCCATTCTACTCTAACTTTACTCCAGTCACCCCCAGCCAGCCCACTCATCACCAACCACAGTACCTGAACTTTGGCTGTTCACTTCTACCTACACTTGTGGATACATCCAGACAGCACATGCAGCCATGCCAGCACTCATACTGGCTGTCCAGCTGCTCTGGAGTGTGTCCACCCAACCCCTTCCTCTAATGCACTATCTCTTCCCACTCATGTCTCGCTCCCTTCTCCTCCTCATCTTTCCCACCAGGCCCATAAGCCACCACGCTCAGAGCCCACCTGGACACAGAATTCAACCCACAATGCAGGGGAAGTTCTAGAGGGCTCTAAGCCCCTACTTTCCAGCAGAGGCATCAGTCAGTTCATCCTGGCAATCAAAGGACAATCACTACTCAAGTCCATTGCCAACCTCACCCACTCCCAGGGATCACTTACCCTACTCAGTGTGACTCAAGAGAGCCTAGAGGCCACTGCAGCCCAGCACAGGTTCCTGGGCAGGTTTTCCAGCCCATACTGAGCTCCATGGTGCTATAACTAGAGAATTAATCACTGGCTAACGTAAATTCTAATTCAAGTCTTCTTCTCAATGTTCTGCCATGGCTGCAATGCAAATACACCTCAGACTGTGCATCCCCTGAGAGGCTGGTACTGCCGAGAGAGGTTTTTGTTGTGTCCTCAGCATAAACTGTTGGCCTTCCTTTCTTTGCCTCCAATACGTCTAGTGGCACCTCTTCCATTATCATTTTGCCTAAGCAATGTGCTGCAAGCCCCAGTAATTATAGTAATAGTAAAAATGCCAGAGCACGAAGGAAACACCGAGCACTGACAGCTGCAGGAAATGGCAACAGGGAGGAGTTCAAAGCATTGCTAAGGCTGTGTATGCTTATTTGGAGCACCTCCTGCACCTATTGACTGCACAGACTGAACAGGCTTCCAGGCTACTTTAATTTCACATGTTGTAAAGCAGCCTGCATTTTCAGAAGCTATCCGACTCCTGCCAGCTCTCTGTCTTCAGGGTTTCCCTGAAGTTTATTTAGACAACATTCCAACATAAATTTTTGCAACCTAAAGCTTCCTGCAGTAACACTGGTACTTACATCTGCTCTTAAATCTACCCTGACACTGCTTGGTGAATTTAACTTAGAGTGAGGTGAAATGCAAAGTCAGGTCCAGCTCTCAGTAGAGAAGAAAGAAAAAAGAATGGTAGATATAGAATCATAGAATCATAGTTTGGGTTGGAAGAGACTTTTAAGGTGATAGAGTCCAACACCTCTGCAATGAGCAGGGATATCTTCAACTAGATCAGGTTGCTCAGAACCCCATCCAATCCAACCTTGAATGTTTCCAGGGATAGGGCATCTACCACCTCTCTGGGCAACCTATGCCAGTGTTTTACCACCCTCACTGTAAAAAACTTCTTCCTTATATCTAATCTAAATCGATCCTCCTTCAGTTTAAAAACAATTACCCCATATTTTACCATTAAAAACAAAACAACAAAACAAAATTTACAAAAAAACAGCCAAAACCCAAGGAGAGCAGGGCTGCTGGATGTTGCAGGGATGGTGATATAATCCCTGCCCTGTTTTCCTTCAGTTTCCCTTGGCACTCAAGGCTATCAGGTAAGTCAACAAGTCCTGAGAGCACAAGATATTCACCTGGGCGCTTAAAAGTAAACTCTCCAAGTGAGTAACAGAACCAGCGTTTCTGTCTGTAAGGCTGTGACTTATGCTCCTGCCCAAGCTGGAACATCCCGCCTTAGCTGTGGGACATCAGAGTTGGGCTCACAGAAACCACAGAAATCCTACCAAATGAACACATCTATCCCCTCGATTTTTGCTGTGGGATTTTCGAAAATGCTCCATGCTGCCCTGTACATGTTCACTGCACATCTGCCAAGCTCTCCCTACAGCACAGAAACACTTGGAGTACAATCCAAAAAGGTAGGATCTACTTTAGTACGTTAGGTCTACAATGAGTAACTGTTACTCTACACCTCCAAAAACTCCATTCTGAGTATTCCCAAAGGTTCATTTATCGAACACAGGTGCAATTTAGAGGTTGAACCATTGACAGAAGAACAGCCTGAAGTCGTCAGAACAAGAATCTGACTGATGCTACTGTAACAAGCAGCCATCCCTTTCAGATTCAGAGAAACAACAGGGAAATCAACAGAAGTCAAAATGCAGAGGAGAAATCTGCATGCCAACAAGGCCTCTCATGAAATATATCATGAGCTACACCGCCACAGATTCATTGGAGGCAGAAGCAATTCCCCTGGCTTTGGAGGAGTTTTGCTCACTTCAATCCAGAGTTCCAGATTGCATTTCTGTGTTATATGTCAGTTTTGGCTTCCCCTCCCTCCTGAGTTCCCTTACTGAATTGCAGGGCTGTTTAGATCCTGGGTTTTTTCCCAAAAAAGACTATTGACAAATGCCACATATTGCCTGGTCTGACTTCCACAAAAGCAACCAGCCTACAGTTAAACAGGGTACAGGCAGTTGGGGATAGAACACTGCCAGTTACTTACTCTATTTCCTCTTAAAACTTTTTTCCAATACAATTAACTAAATTATGTCATTACACATTCATTTTCCTGGAAGTTTCTTTCTTCCCCTTTTTAGTCTCCATTTCAGTTGGATTTCCCTGCTTCACAGGATGCTCTAAACTAAACATTACATTCAAGTTACACAATAAAGATTTGGGAGGGATGGAGTGAATGAGGAAGGTCACAGGAAGGGAGGCATCTGCTAAATTAAGATTTGCTAAGAAGCTACGTAGGACCTAGTGTCAACTGCCTTTTATTAAAGGAGACTGTTGTTTGTATTAGCTAATCTACCAGGCGGAGGGACATAACAGAGCAATAGTTGAAATAGTTCAAAAACTTTCCAAGGATTGAATGAAGCCTGAATTAATTAAAAAAAACAAATTACACTGATAAATGCTGTTTTGCCATAGCCAAGGTGCCTCTTATAACCTTAGCCCTCTCTGTATATTGAAGGTTTTATGCTACATAAAACCACAGTCCACCTACAGAATATGCAGATGCATTTAAACTTACGTAGATGCATTTAAACTAAGTTTATCACAAACTAGTGCTCCTGAGCAGATCGCTTATTCATTTAAAAAAATCTACACACTGTTATCCTTATAATTATAAGGAGAAAACCACCTTAAAAGCCAAGCAAAAGACAGATGCACCGGTGTCTTGTTTAACCTCCAGAGAGCAGGAAAAGCGATGTTAAGTGCAAAACTTCCTGCACACATCAATCATAGCTTCAAAGGCTGTAAAATACCAAGCTCAGGTGACAAAGATTTTTCCAAGCTGATGGGTCTTCCCTGTTCCCTGGGACAGGCTGATGCTTCCTCACAGGCAGCCCTCCTGCAGCTCGCAGCTTACCTTGGCACAGGCTGATCCAGCACAACCAGAGGACGTGCAGAGGGGTTCAGCCAGCAGCAGGGCTGTCTGGAACACAGCTGGGCAAACCCGTCCTCAGGAGCCACAGGGACACTTGGGTGACAATGCTGGAAGGTGCCTCCTCTCTGTAGCTGGTGGGAGCCACAACCCGCGTGAAGCCAGCACCTGGGGAAGACTGATGGGTGACCACCGCGAAGTCTACGCCTTGGGATCTGTCACCATTAGTGCTCTAGTTAGGGATTGTTCCCTCTCCTTCCACCCACTTCTGATTAATAATTAAGAAATGGGTTTAAATGGAGGCTGATATTAGGAAGCAGGAGACTGACATTTCCACGGCTTGATGTGGACAAGAGGGTGAGCTGAGGGAGGAGAGGAGATAACCAGCGGTAAATCAGCACCCTGCAAACCACACATCACATCAGCCACAGGCTGTAGACAGAGAGGCAGAACCTAGCACGGGGATGCCACACAGTCACAGACAGAGATGGCAGTGGTGGCTGGCCTCGAGTAGCTTAGCCTGCAGCCCTGCTCTGCCCCAGTACCTGCACACCTTCCTCAGGTCATACTGCATTCAAACACTGGGCACAGACAGTGAGTGTGCTCGCATGGAAAGCAGAAGGCACATGATATTTAAAAGACAATGACAGTTTGTCTTTCTGTCTAAAAACTGCTCCACCAGAAGGCAGCCTTGCTACAAGCCTCTGAGCAGCCTTGCAATATCAGCCTGGCCTTTTGCATGCATACAGCTCAAGAATATCAAAACTTTACCCCAAAATGTTTTTGCAATGTTTTCCTGAAACTGAGCAAGCAATGCAGAGTGGTTTTGTTAGCAAAATACCTCCCTACAAAGTGTAAAAAAACATAAAACCCACTAATGATGCAGACAAGACCCCAGCACCAGAAACGGGCATCAAGCATCTGAAAACAAAGGTTGGCACCAAGATGAAACTAATTAAAAATGTCCCAACCCAAATGGAACTACCCAACACCTGACTGTGAAGCTCCTGATGCTCGGAAGACAATGGCTCAGTCAACTGCTGAGGAAGATCATCCTTGAATGTGTCCTGTATCAAGTCAGAGCTCTAGAATTGGCCAGCAAGTGCAATTTCACTTCTGAACTCTGCCTTCTGAATTACACTGATAAAAATGAGTAAATCCAGTAAATTCAGCTGTTTCTGGTGCTATCAGTTTGCCTCACTTAAGGGACAGGACTTCTGGAGAGCTGTAGCACATACCTCATGAACAGCCCGACAACAGTCCCCAGCAAGGGTGATGAAAGACAGGAGGTTTCCCATAGGGACAAGCCTGGCTGAGCAAGTCAGCCTGCAGATTGAGGGAATTCTTAAGGAGATGGGAGAGGAGGCTAGAGGATGAATTAAAAATGGTGATCTTCCCTCACTTTTTCTATCTCCTGAGAAAAACACAGCTCTTTGTAACAGCGCTTTAGCGCCAGATTTAGGAATGAATGCCATTTTAAGTAGTGTGACACCAGCGGAACAGAGAGTTGTGGCTGCAGTCTACAGAGCTGAATCTCATTTGCTTTCAGACCATTACCACAGCTTCAATTACCCTCAGCTGGAATGAAATCTAATTTCCATTAAAAAAAATTTATCTTTTGATACACCTTCTGACAATCCTGGAAGAAACCCTGACTGGTCGTGGCAGAGTTGCTGCTCCTTGGAAGAACCTGGCACAGAGGGGTGCAGCACCCCCAGGTTCACACTGTGCTTCCCAGGGAGGGCAGGCACATGGGCAGTGACCAAACCATTGTCCCGACAGACAAGGGTTCTCAGCCATCACTGAGGGTGCAGTACCCAGTGAACCACCCCCAGCTGATGCGGAAGGGAACCAACTGAATTGAAAAGGTCTCCCACAACTGATTTCAGTTGGTTTGCTCCACAAACCTAAGCCAAAGGAAAACACTTGCCATGGGCTTTAGGGAAATCAGGCTGCTTACACCAGGGACAGGCTTCGTTTGCCACCCTCCACCGGTTGCAACCATCAGGCTTCACTGCACAAAGCCACAAGAGAGGCCGGATGCAGGCACATGCTCATTCCCACTTAAATGGTTCTGGCTTTCAGAGACACATAGGATTCCATGACTGTCAAATATCTGCATTTCCAACCCCTGTTTTGTTTTGTTTTATTTTATTAAAGTACCTCCTTTAATAAACTCTTAGACACAGGAGTACCCATTTTCTGGATAGCCCCCCAGAATCTCTCTGAATCAAAGCTGACATGCTTGAGCTCAAGAGCAATAAAACTCAGCCCAGCAAAACTCACAGTGTCTAACCACGGAGGGCTTTTTATGCTGGGCCCACTTTCTTCTCCCCCCTCCTCTGTACAGCAACTCCAGCTCTCTCGGTAAAAGAGTTTTAGAAGGATGGACACCAGGGAAAGGAGATGAGAGAGGTAACTCAAAACACAGGTGTACTGATGGTCGAAGAAGAAATTTGAATTGGAAACTGGAAGGAAGAGCAGAAACCCTGGCTTGTTCCAGGATGGTGCTTTGATCACTCTGCAGAGGCTGACAAAAGGCAGCTGCCTGTGATACCCACCTGCCAGGCAGCTCCTGCCAGGCCTATGTTCCTGAGCCTAACTTTCAAGCTCCTGCCTTCCCTTCAGCTCTGGAGAAGGGGATACAGGATTTTCAAGCGCCTTCTAACACATTGAACAGATGTTGTTCCTAGGCCCTTTCCTAAGCACTGCAAAGTATTCTTGCTTTCTTTTTTTCGAACACACATTTCATAATTAAAGTTGGTGCTAATGGTTATGCATCCACAATGTCCTCCCTTGTAACTCCCACTCTCCTCTCACGCACAAGCAGCTCTCATCAACCAGTCCCAAACTGCTCTCCAAATGAAAATCTGTTTCTCCCCAGGTAAGTTTTAAGAAAGACAAAGCAACATGTTTGGAGAAACAAAATTTATTGGCTAAAAAAACCCCCTTCATTAAAGAGAAAATGGAAAGGATGCCCTGCAATTGCTAACTGACTTTGACGGTGGCTATCTGCATCGTGACCAAAATCGGCGAGCTTTCTCCCTTTACATGGTGGGCAAGCTGCCAAGAACAGAGCATCCTGCACACAATACCCTTTAGAAAAAAAAAAGAAACATGAAAAAAATTCCTGCTACCTCCGAACAAGGAAAAGCTCCCTTCTGCACAGACAGGCTAGCTTGTGAGGAGCAGAGGTGAATGAGAAGCACAGCGTGGAAGGTTGGTGAGGAAGACTTGCTGCACACCCACACGCTGGCTCCCAGCCCCCTGAAGGCATTTCTTTTCCGCCCTCCTCCCATCACCGCCCCTGACTATTCTAAAATGACTTTGCATGAGCCACGTGCCAATTTCCTAGTACCAGCACCATGTATTTCCTTACCCTGTGCCCAAGCTATACCATCCATCATGTTGGTATTTTCAAGAGATTACAAGAAACTGGGGTTTGCACACTAAAGGACACACACGCATACACGGTCCCAGTCCCTGGGGCACTCAGTGTGAAATGCTCTTGCACTTCCATTGCTGGGAAGTTCCTAATCCTGGTGTGCTGCATGGTTGGGGAATCAAAAACAAACCACTTTGCCACTCTGACTAGTCCAGCGGTTAATTCATTACGATAAACCCATTGTCCAAAACAAAAACATAATTTAATTGCTAAACCAGCTGCCCAAGTTTAGCTGTTGCTCTTGGCAAAGCTGTCAGGATCTCAGTATGCCTGGTTTTCAGCAAACATCTCTGTAGGTGCAAGCCATGCCTTCTGCCTTTGAAGTCTCCAAGTGTCTCTGTCACCCAAATCCAGTGTTTTCCAACCCAAGTGGATATTTAAAGGGATATCATCAGCTCAAACACCTCCTTGAATAAATTAAGATTACAGTACTGAAATACTAGCAAGCATCCTTTTTTCCCCTAGCTGTCAAATGTGCATTTATCCAGCACTTTTCCTTTCCCATTTAGGCAGCCTGATTTCCTCTGAAAACAGAAGCCAGAAAAAGTAAATAAGGTTAAACACATTTGAAGAAGTCACCCAAAACACTGGAAAAAGTCTCAAAGGCTGATGCATGAACTGTATGTAACTACAGCTATGTCTAAGTTTTCTTGCTGTTTTTTCTCCCCAGCCAGATTTCAAGTACATTGTGCCACTTGAGACAGGCAGCTCAATCACTGGGAAATATGTTGCGTGCAAGAGAAGAAGCTGGCCAGGTTGTAGCTGGCATCTTTTGAACAGAATGCTGCTGGCATGAGTTTCAAAATATCTTGACTAACATAGATCATCGGGGAGAATTCCTTAAACTATTTGCTGCTTTCTTTGATTTTAAAAAGATACACATCTACAGAACAAGCAATGCTGAAATAGCAAAAGCACCATTGCCATGTCTTTCACACTGGTTACTCACAGGTATCTACAAACCTACTGTGCAAATGATAAGCAGCATTTTTTAATAATAATAAAAGCATATTTCATGCAGCAATCCAGAAGAACCACAGTGTTTCTTACATTACAAGACTGATCTGCTCCCCGCCCCTCCAGCTCCTGCCTACTAATTCCAGCACAATCAGAGCAGGAGAATGCATAATTCGTCCTGCAATCGACCCTGCAGGTCTTAGTCATTAAGCAACATAACACCAAACTTCCAGAAAGGTCACATTTCCAGAAGGTTCAGCTGAAGGTTCTCTCCTATCCACTGAAAGACTCTGAGAGGTTAAGCAAGGAGCTCCTCACGGAGTATTTGCCTGCATTGTTCACAGATTCACATTCACTTTGCTATCAGAGCATGACAATAGACAGAGGATATTTATCTGGGGAAGTCAAGAAATGCAGAAATCAATGGGTTAATTTGCAGGTTAGCAAAACACAACTGACTTGTGAAAGCTTTTATACAGCAAAAGGCTGATGAACTGAAGATAATTGTTTGCATTTGTTATACTCTCAGGGTGGTAGAGGATTATTGGAACAATGGAAATTTCAGGCATTGATTCAAAACATTTTCTGTTATTAAAGTCCAAAAATTTTGCAAGAGCAAGTCTTTCTACTATCCATGGGTAGGATCCCACATAATACAATAATGCAGTTAACACAATCTAAGATAAACCCCTTGCCAAAAAAAACCCAAAAAAAAACTTGTCTGAGTTAAACTCAATGAACATGCAGAAGTTGGACACAAACAATTTTATAATACAGCCAATGACCAAATAAACAGATCCAACATACAGACATTACGGAAAGCATCCTAGGAACATGAAGAAAAACACATTTTAAAAAAAGGTCTGGTTTTCTTCCATTAACTGGAAAACATACTGCATTTGTTCCTGAATCTGACCTAAAAGTCATACTCAAAGGAAATACCAGCAGTTCTTTGGAAAAGTGTGAGATCCTCTTCCCATGAGTATCAGTTCATCTTGCACATGCATACAGTGCAACCTTATTGCTCACAGTTTCACATCACTAAAAGCAAGAGGAAAACCCAATGATACAGAATTTTAATTCACACTGCCCCCTTAGTCTACTAGCATTCTTGTCTTATCCATGTCAGAGTGATCAACACTCAAAAGAATGTTGTCTTGCTTGTAAAAAAAAAAAATCATGTTGCATGAGTATTTCTAATTGCAACCATTTCTAAACCCAGATCACATGCCTTTTTTTTTCTTTTCTTTTTTTTTTGGCGGAGTTTAATGTTGCTTAGGCTACAGACTAACCTCTATCCCTAGCTCCCAACAACTGGCCCATGTTACTGCCATGCCCATGAGCTCGGGTGGTAAAATGGGGGCACTACGGTACCAGCTGCAACACAAAGTGAGCAAAGCACCGCCTGCACCAACACAGTGACGGACTCATCTGAGAACTAAAAGGTTTGTCTACACAAGTTCCTGCCGGTGCAAGCAGCCAGGAGCAAGAGCAAACCCCACTCCTGCAGCTGGCAGAACTCTTCTCACCGTTGCAATTCCCTGAACGGACTAAGCCATGCCAACAAAAGCATTTTTTTTGCCAGCAGAGCTGACTCCTCAGCGGAGCTGCTGCCAGCATTGAGACAGCCACTCTGTAGCGGCGCACACTTTTTTCCCCTCCCAGTTTCTTATACTTCCAACTCTATACAGAGAAACCCTAAATTTAAGGCAAGAAACAAAGAAAAGCAGAAAACAGGTGTCAGGACGAGGTAATGCTTGTCCTGCTGGCTGTCTGGCATCTCCACATCTAACCTAAGGGAAATGTGAGGAGATAATGTTCGTTCTTCTCCGAGCCCGACCAAACCAGATGAAATCAAACACACGCAGTTTTAAGATCCTGTTGTCTGAATAAAAAGGGTTCCCAATCCAAAGCACCTGAAGAGTTGAGGAATCGGTAGATGCGACGTAAATACTCGGCCCTGGAACAGGCAATGCCCTGCACAGGCTCCTCCTGGCTCTGCTCCCTAGCCAGAAGTACTCGATGATGCTAGTGGACCCCATGCAGGACAGCATATCATGCCAGTGATATCAGCGGCTGCTGCAATAGCCCCCCAGTCTTTGCTCAAATTTCATCTCAGGCAAGAAGGGCTTTTGAATCTGAAGCCACGACAAATGGCTCCTATTGGGAAAAAGTGGAATATTTTGGGGAGGGAGCAATTGTTTCCTCCTTTCTTCCTCCCACTGAGAAAATCTGATCTTCCTACCAGATTTTCACTTGTGAATGAGATTACAGGACAACACGCAACTCCAGTGCCTGCCTACATGTATTCCTGTAAAAAAGCTCAGGATTTTGTCATAAAGGTATAAATCACCCATTTGTGAACAGGAGAGACAAACCTACTGAACATCCAGCTGTTTTTCTCAGCAAACCTTTCATTCCCGATGATGCATTACATGACCTTTTTCCAAACCGAGCAGAAACTTATTTGCATGGAAACTTACTTGTAAACACACTTGCCTTGTTTTATTTCCTATTTCTTGCAATTCCCTGTACTCCAGCAGCTACTGTGTGCTGGAGCCCTGTGCTTCAGCAGGTCCCCCAGCAGCCTGATGCAAACTACGGCTGGCAGATGCCTTTGCTGTCATAACCTCTCAGAAGCAGGGTGTCCCCCCTTGCCCCGGGTTCAGGGGACGGGGGTGACCTTGGCGGCAGCCATCCGGCCTCCAGCACAACCTCATACATCTCCCGGGGGAGCAAACAGGCGAAAAATCCAACTGACCAAAGGCAAACGCCAGCAGTTTTTAGAGGCAGTTTAGGAAGGTGGCAATAGGAAGTCCGGGTCCGTAGGAGTTGACTCAAAGGTCCCTGCAACATTCATGCGGCGGGAACTTCTCCGGGTAAACCATTAACCACCATAAAGCAGAGCTGCGAAACGCCCCTCGCCATAAGGGAGGCTCACACACACACCCGAACATACACGCGGACTACATGTGTACATGCACGCGCAGATGTACAAGTATCCATACGTGCACAAACATATACAGGAAGACACACAGATACACACGTATGTTTGGGGTTTTCTGAGGGCAGGGGAAACGCCGGCAGTCCCCTCTGCTCAGGGCGAGGCGAGCGCTGACACCGCAGCCCCGCGGCGTCAGAGCGAGGGGATCCGCTCCGCATCTCCCGGACGCGAAGAGGGCACTCGGATCCGCTCCGCATCCCCGGGCGGCGAAGGGGGCACCTCCGCGCTCTGCGCCCGGAGGGGCTGCAAGAGATGGGCGAAGCGCTCCGCGCCCGCAATCCAGACGGGATATTTTCAACCCTCGCTTCCCAGAAATATCCCCCCAAAACCGAGAAAGCTCCCCCCTCCCTCCAGCTCCGCTCTCCGACAGTCCCGGAGGCAAGAGGGGGTTCGCGGATCTCCCCCAGCCCTGCTGAAGTTTCCGCGCGGCTCCGCGGGCGGCGGCGGGGCAGCGCCGGCTCCTTACCCGGCTGTGGGAGTGGGGTCCCGCGGCGGCCTGGGAGCGGCGGCGGCGGCTGCGCGGGGGCGCGGCGGCTTCCTGGGAGCTACAACTCCGCG
>VYXB01002635.1:316588-330472 GCA_013397135.1 Pachyramphus minor
GGGCTGCGCGCCCGCGGGGGGCTGCGCCCACCCCGCCCGGCAGGGCGGGCGTGGGCAAAGGGGTGGAAAAAGTTCTGATTTTTTATCTTGGGGTGGTATTTTTCCCTTTCGCCCCCCGCCCTTTTTTTTCCCTTTTGTTTTTTTTTACCCCAAAACAAAGAAGGAAATGCCGGGGCAGGACACCCTCCCGCGGCAGCAGCTCGCCCCGTGCCCTGCGCGAAGCCCCAGCGCGGCTGGAGGTGCCCAGTGCCGGGTGCGCGGGGTCGAAGGGGGGGCGGTGGCAGCGGGGGTCGCTTGAAGCGGCCGCTGGAAGTCAGCGCAGCCGCCTACCAACACATCCACCCCGCGCTTCCCTCTCAGCAGGGCGATGGGACAAGCCTCCTGCCACCCACAGTGTGGCACCCATCCTGTGCCGAAAGTCGCGGTACAGGTGCCGTCGGCTGAGTCTCTGGACGGGTGCCCTCCCAGTGGCTGGAGACAAGCTCTCACCGTTCGCTCACCGTTTTGTGCAAGACATGACCTTGCAGAGCCTCTCCGCATACCCCACAACAAAATGGAGGGGATTTAGGGATTGATGTTAATCTGCTTCCTGAGGGAAGGTAGTTGGAAGCATTGCTCAGAAATATGGCCTGCAGCACAAAGAAGTGAATCTTTCTCTTAGGATATTCCTCCCCATCCCCCAGCTCCTGCCCAGAACGTTTTCAAGTCAAAAATACATGCAGAATTCAATGTAGTTGCCAGTGTGTCTTATCGGTAGCTTTCACTCTGCCTCCCCTTATAGGAGACTCCATGAGCACATTCAGTGCTGTCATGAGATAAGAACTGAATAGAGCTGAAACCAAGGACACACCAGGAAAAAGATACTAAAAGATTTTAGCGACAAAACTTGGGAAGCAAGGGAGGGTGGGGGTAGGGGTGAACAAACAGAAGAATTCCACCATCTACCAAAGCAGCAGTTTTCCAAAGCTTATCTCTGCACTAAGTCCAACAGATTTTCATATGGACAGGAAAAAACAAATAAAACCAACCCGAACAAAAAACTGAAACAACAACAACAAAAAACCCAAAACAAACAAAAAACCAAAACAACCCAGCCAAACCTTGAATAGGTGTTCTCCAAAGCTTGAATACATTGAAACTGGATACACTGATGCATATAGAAGAAAATGTTACAGAGATTAAAATGTTTCTCAACAATAGCCACTTTCTC
The DNA here is from genome assembly GCA_013397135.1 of Pachyramphus minor. Lineage (NCBI taxonomy): Eukaryota > Metazoa > Chordata > Aves > Passeriformes > Tyrannidae > Pachyramphus > Pachyramphus minor. Next base: position 317,799 of record VYXB01002635.1, read on the forward strand.
CAAGACCTTTCAAATATGGGTGAACGGTTTTGCCACCTTAAAAAGAAAACAACAAAAATGTCAGCCCAAGAACAAGCTTGTAAAGAACAAGCTTGGAAAATAAAGAACCTGAGCAGTTAAAACTAGAAGCAACTTGACCAGAAACATATAATGGGAAACTCTATGCAACCACCATTGCTGCCAACTTCACCTGCTTGAAGCTGGGTTTTCCTTGCAGGACATGATTACATGTGAGTAATTCTCTTGATTTCCAGGCAAACCCTTCTGTGTGCAAGCATTTTGCCAATGTAAGCATGGCTGGATGCAAGAATGGGGCTGTGGCTCCTGCCATGCCTCTCCTGCTGCTCTGCCAGGGAGGGTAGTGACACAGATGACGACATCACTCCACCCAGGAATATGTGGCAACAGAGCAAGTACCTATTTGAGGCCTCCTCCAAGATTTACAACCCTCAGGACTGATGTCTGGTGAAAGAAAACAGTTTATGGCACTCAACTGCATTTTTATTTTTGACATGGTTGTCACTCTATAACCCCAACAGCAGCAGGTTTTCCTCTGCATGGCACTGCCCCATGTCCTGGGATGGGCAGGCTCTGAGATGAGACCTGCAACCATTTCTGAGGCTGCAATGGCTCCTCTCCAGGATGCTCTGGTTTGATGCAGATTGGCAGCTGCAAGTGCCCTGCTTGGTTTGGGGTGATCCTCTGGTGCGTGTCTTTGTACTGCTCTGCACCCTGCTCAGCATAGCACTCAAACATGTCTGTCAGGAGCTGCCTATCTTGGGAGAGTCAGTGACATTTTATGTCAATGGATACTTCCCTGAGAAGTGCCCATGGCTGCTGCTTTCTTTGATCCCTCTCATATTCTGTCTATTGTCCCAAAAGAAATTGAATAAATACTGAAAGTAATTTCTGGATACAACAATTATTTGGAACACACAACAAGAACCAAACGAAGTGTTGCTATCATTTATACACAATTTCTTTCTTCACGAATTGCACCCTTCAGGCTGCAACTACATACAGAATAGTGTGATCCAGGTAGAAAGCAAATCAGAGAAATGCCACCAAGATTTCAGATGATTTAGAGTCCTAATGCTTGATAACAAGCAATTCTTGAGTTACAGAAATCCCTTGGGAAATGAGGAAGAATGGCTTTAGAAAGTTGTCAACTGCTCACAAATAATCTGAGATGAAAAGAAGCTACAGATTCATTCCTGCAATCAGTTTGTGAGGGCTGCTGCTCCCCTCCCAGAAGGGCAACAGAGCTGGCAAAGAGCTGGTTGTTTAGCCTGGAGAAAAGAAGGCTCGCCGGGGACATTTTTGCTTTCTACAACTGCCTGAAAGGAGGTTGTAGCTAGATGGGGGGTCATTTGCTTCACACAGGTAAAAAGTGGGCAAGAGGAAATGGCCTCAAATTGTGCTAGGGAAGGTTTAGATTGGATATTAGGAAAAATTTTTTCATGGAAAGCATTGTCAAGCATTGGAACAGGCTGCGTGGGAAGTTGTGGAGTCACTGTCCCTGGAGGTATTAAAAGATATGTAAATGTGGCACTTAGGGATGTAGTGGTAGACTTGGCACTGTTAGGTTAATAGTTTGACTCGATGATCTTAGTGGTCTTTTCCAACCTAAACGATTCTGTGATTCTATAAAGGCATTTGCAAAACTGGTCCCATTGGGTGTGTCTGGTTTTTTTGAAGTTCTTCTTTTGATGACATGTGTTTGTTAAGTCCATCTGTAATAATCCCATGCTGACCCAGCATGGACTTTCACAAACTTAAATCCATAACTGCTCTGGTATCTCACCTTTTGTTTGATTTTAATTTCTGCCTTTCATTCTGTTTACAGTCAGGAGTGAGAAACAAAGATGGATTAAGTTAGATTCATCTACATCATTCCAACTATGCTGAATTTGAAGATAATGTGTGAAATTCCTTTGGCTGTCTGAGGTTTAATCATCAAGGGATTAGATGGAAACTGAAGTGTTTGAGGTATGTGGCATGCGGCTAGTCTGTAAATTTCTTCCATATTAATGTGAGCTTCGTAAGGCTATTGCTAATCTTGAATTATCTGCCTTCCTGTGGTTTGACACGATTAACTTGAGGAAGAGATTAAAGCAATATTTACCTTTTTTGAGAAGCTTATCAACTTCACCTGGGCAGCCCAGCACCAAAAAGCAAAGGAAGATACTGCTGGCAAGGATTATGGATTCAGCCCAATTTTTCCCTGATGATCTTCTGATGTCTGTCATGATTGTTGAGAAGGAAAGTGCTGGTGATGTCCTTGAAGGCAGCCAATTGCTCCAGATGTGTTCAGACTGGGTGTCTGGCAGAAAGACTGTGTGGGTCAGACAGGCTCTGATCTGCCTCTCCCAGAAGAGCCAGGACTTGCCTCCACTGCAAACAGCGACAGCAAAAGCATGTCTTCCAGATTTGAGCTGGGGACATGGTCATCCTGGTCACACTGTCATCCTGGAGGGGGATGGCACAGGAAGCTGCTCATTAGCAGTTTAACCTGGGTAGGAGCTCCTGCCTGGCTGGCCTTCAAGAACAACATTGAAGGAGAGGTTGGAGGAGCACCCCTGGCACTCCCTCCACCATTGAGCTTCCTCACAATGTACACTTGACAGAAGAAAGCAGTGTTTCAAAAGACAATGCAATTATACTTTTTAAATCCTCTTTTAATCGTGTTTTTGAAAATCCCTCAAGTGTCAGGAATCACTTTAGAGACATTCAAATGAGAACAGTAACAGAGAAATGAGCTAGTGTTATTTACCTGTGATAAAACTGGTTGGCAGGTGATTGGGGAAATAAGATGGAAAATTGTTTCTATTTTCTTTGATAATTTTTGAATTCCAGTAATAAACCTCTAGATGCTCATCTATAAAGCCTCCTATTTTTTTGGTACCAGATGCTGGGGCTTGAATCTTTGCTGCATCAGTTTAACCCCTCTTTGTGCTCCTTTGCATTTCGAAGTCACGCTTAACAGGCAAACATAACTTGGGAAATGCCTGCTGCACACATGGCTCTTGCCTGCAGTGTGGCCAAGCAGCATGGCCTAAATAGACAGACCTAGTATTTAATGTAATACCAAAACAAATGTGCCAAGTAGTTTAGCCAGTCATCTGGATCACAGAGACTGGAAGTGGAAAAGAGCAGGTAGGTTTTTACAATGAATTTTCCTGCCAAAGCAGGATTGTTCCCTGCAGTATTTTTCAGTGTAGTTCCCTGGCCTGTTTTAAATGACCTTGTAGGATGGGGAGAAATGGGAGGGGGGGAATCTGCTAGTTACCTCCAAAGCATCTTCATCTATGTTGAATAATATAATGTGGAGCAAGGGCAAATGAGTGCTCAGAGAATTTAGCTACAACACAATAATAATGTAATTTTTTGCATGCTTTTTCATCTCCAACCTACTTGCTATGGCTGCTACTGTGCCAGGAACATCAGATAGATTTAAAAAAAGTGTCAAAAATTGTGTCAATAATCCATCTTTGCATGATTGCTCTTCTTTCTCTCAGCAGGAGATTGTCTTGGGTGCTTTCTTCCCCTGTGAGGAAAAATAAATAGTAAGAGCTGTGGTGATTGGCAGCAAGCCTGAGAACAGCAGATGTGAACCTGCACAGCTGGACAAATAAAAAAATGCACTTTCTACCTACATTTTTATTAAGGTTGCCCCAGGGACACCCAGTGCCTGCGGGGCCTTAGCATATGAACAGTCAAAGCCATCAGGCATATTTACATATATGAGAACACTTGGTGTTCTTTTCAAAGTCAAAGAGAGCAACAATTAGAGTAACATAAAGAAAAATTGGCTGCGTGATTTTTCTCTCCTGTAATAGAAAGACTGAGGGTGGAAATATTAAAAAAAAATTAGGTTTGACAGAGGTGAAGAATTTATGAATTAAACTAGCACATTTTCATTTCATTTACTGTTGAGTACCACTTTATTACATGGAAATCTAAAAAGGACCTCCCAGGCTGCAGTTGCTGTGTCAGACGCTAAAGTTAGATGGTTTAGATAAGATTTTTATATGAAAGTTTCATACACAAAAAGGGAAAAATCTTGCCAAATAGGGAAAATTTAAAAGCCTCATTTCTCTCTATGGTGCTTTACTGCAGTTTTTCACTCTGAGATTTGCCACAGTGTTTGCTGGGATTTGTCATCAAACAAAGTTTGGTGCCAGGGGCATTATAGCTGTATCTAGTAACAAAAAAAAAAAGGGAATTTCCTACACTCCATAGCCTACCCATGCTTATTTCCAGTTGCATCTACCTACAATCCTGTTCTCCTGCAGGGTCTCCACACAAGGACACCTGCCATCAGGGCAGAGCAGCAGGGCCTTGAGTGTCTGCCCATGATATGTGGCATTTCCACCTGGGCTTGGCATTCCCACCCAGGCAATTTCCTCATGCTGGCAGCAGCAGCAATTTCAAAACAGAAAATGACATGTCTAATTTGTCTGAGCAGAAAATAATGGGGAGCCCTTGAAATGGATGAGGTCCCACAGAGTAAAATAGCCATTGAAAAACTGTCATGCCTATGAGATCTAACAGAGTGAACTCTGGTTTTGTGGTCCAACGTGGCAAATTTGTGCTGAGAGAGTTGGAATAGAGTAAGAAAACTCAAGTGTTTCTATGCAGCAGAAAATATCAATGCTGTTACTTATTGCTAGTCTGAACCACGACAGGAGAATGCAAAAGTTGAAAATTAAGTATGAAAAACACACTGGTGTGTCTAAATGAAAATCAATGTTTAAGCCTAGCATTACAAAAGCTTTAAAAGGCAAAATGAAACAAAGTATTTTTGTTCAATCAGGGCAATGAAAAATAATACACTAAACCTGGTATTTCCCCACAGCAACTTTCAGGTTTGCTGGGATCGCTTTTTTTCATATTGCTGAACAGAAGAGGAAAAGAAAGAAACTTGACAATGCTTTCTGGGATGTTGGAGTCAACAAGATACTAATGTAGTGCTCTTCCAGGCTGCATGCTCTGGGATGCCTTCCAGAGCCCTGCAAAAACCAGGGGATTCTGTGCACTGGCATCAGGATACCACTGCCCCAGCACACTGGGGTTAATGGTCCTTGTGTCATATTTGCACTGCTCATCCAGGGCTCAAACCATCCAAGTCTTCATGCTGCTCCCATCTGCATAAATCCACCCTGACATACTTAATACTGAAATTCATTTCCATACTTAATGTGGACTTGCAGAAAGATGGGGACAGACTTTTTAGCAGAACCTGTTGCAATAGGACATGGAGTAATGGTTTTAAACTAAGAGTTTAGTTATCCAGACTAGATATAAGGAAGAAATATTTTACAGTGAGGGTGGTGAGACACTGGAACAGGTTTCCTGGAGAGGTGGTGGATGCCCCATCCCTGGAAACTTTCAAGGTCAGGTTGAACGGGGCTCTGAGCAACCTGATCTAGTTGAAGATGTCCCTGCTCATTGCAGCAGGTTTGACTACATGACTTTTAGAGGTCCGTTCAAATACAAACCATTCTGTGATTCTGTGAAAACAGAGGGCCTCATAAAACAGCATTTCCTGTGGGATCAAGGTCTCCCTCTCAGTACCTGAAGGCACAACCATGTGGATAATTCAGTGCAATTTGGAGGAAGTCAGTTTAATTTTGGCACTGATGGTGGAGCACTCTTGTATTGCTCCTGTTGGTAATTAAGAGAAAGCAAATCTCAGGGGAGGACACTGAAAGTATTAATTAACAACACTTTCAATGAGAAAAAAGTTAGTAATTTTGAAGAGGTTGGTTTATGCCTGAAGAAAATACTTAAATAGGGTAATCACGTTGTTGAACATTTGACAGATGCACACTAATAAGTAAATGGGGATATTGATTACACATTTAGATAATCACCAGATCATCCATGCTGTTGCAGGAATGTCCCAATTCTCCTGCCTCAATCTTTGATTTCAAACAGTGAAACACACTTCTTTCCAAGCATTCAGACAACTACATTTCACTCACTGGCCTGAAAAATCCATGTGTGTTTTCCATCAGCTGAAATGGCAGGACTTATTTCATGGACAGGATACTTTCTAGCTATGCCAAGCATCCTGCACTATCTTTGCCACAGCACCATCAAAACATGCATTCTTTTTATAAAATCAATAGAGAGAGGGTCAGCAACTCTGCAACTAAAAAGACTCACAGTTTTCATGGATCACCTTTTATCACATCACAAACCATGGGGCATTTTGCTTCAAGCAGAGGATATTTTTCCCTCCAAACAGACAGTAATCCAATAAAAGAGCCCACTAGCAGGATCCTGGACAACATGTGACACTGTGTTCTCATCAGCATCCCACGGGTGTTCTGGCGAGGTACCTGATGCTGGAGCACCCGCCAGCGCGGCTGCGCTCAGCTGATCTGCCTGACAGCATCCAAAGGCACAGCTTAGTGAAGCCACAGCAGCTCCTCTGAGCTCACAGTGCCATGCAAATACACAAGATTCTTCATATTATCATGATACCAGGTATCCTGTTCTATATAATATGATATCTAGCAAGTAAGAGAAACTGAGTTATTTACTTCAAGCTGAGGGTATCTGAACAACATTTATTCTGCCTGACAGAGACTTCAGAGACATCCCTTCACACTGACAGAGACTGAGAAATAATAAAGGGCACACAATGATTTTCTAAACCAGACAAACTCCTGAAAAACACTGGACTGGGTCACCTTTTATGTAAGAGTTTCAGCACTTAATAATTAATGTACAGATTGGCTTCAACCATGCAAAGAGTGTGTCTCTGCCCTTGTGCACGTGAGCTCCCCAGAGTGACATAACTGCTGCTTTGCTTTGGGCTTCTGTCAGGAGCAACCACCTTTTAACAGCATATAGAATTTAATTTTTGGTAACAAAAAGGTAGGTAAACACGTTACGGTAGCAGGGGGAGAAACCAAAAGTAGGGAGTCTGGAGCATTTGCAGTATTCTGGTTGGAGTCTTTATCTCCTGGCTGCTCCTCATTATTTTTTTCTTTCACATCAGCAATACATTTTTCCATTGGAAATAAGCTGTTTCTTTTGAGTCATCTCTGCAGGGAATCTCCTGTAGTGGGGCTCTATCTGCCAGGCAGCAGTGACCACTGGCAGCCTCTGCTTCCCCAAGGCAGGCCCTATTTTCTGGTGGTGGCATTGCAATAAAAACACACACATCCTATTAATAGCCAAACTGTAGACAATTCCAGATGTGGAATTTGTTTTCTAAAATTACAGGCTCACCCAAGCCAGACCTGAACCAGTAAAATTCAGCTGTGTTTCCTCTGACTCATAACTGTTTTTTCAGAGAGGTTTTTAGCAAAAATTTTTCAGCAACTCCTCTGTTATTGCCTGACTCATACTGAAACACCAAAATCATTATTAAAGTGAAATCATAGCAAAGGGAGTGTTATTTATCCGTTCAAAATGCTTTAAAAAACATATTTTGCTATGAAGTGTGTTTCGTCCAATAATTAAATACAGTATTATTTACAAAAGTAAACAAAAAATCTGTCATATAGGGCATAGAGGAAGTTAAGTACTAAAGAAACAGCAAATTTTAAATGTAAGGTTAATTTATTCTTCAATAAACCTTCATTTATCCTTCTGACACATGTAATATTTGTGTTCAGCATCCCACCCACTTTCAGTCTGAAGCCCCTGTCCATGACAGCAGGAAGAAGGATGCTCATTGTGAAGTATGAGTTGTTCAGATGTCCCAGGATGGGCAGTGGTACAAGGTATGTGGCTGTGAGCTTTGATTCTGGATGATGGGAGCTGAAATGTATTCAGGGGTGGGGGCAGAGGTGCCCCCACAATCCCCCCAACAGTGCAACATGATGGGAGAGAGGGTGGCTAGCAGGTCACTGAAGCCTCCACTCTTGAGGAAAGATTCCAAACCTGTTATGGTTTCTATCATGGGTGATCTGCTGCAGGAGGGTTGTGCAGGCATCAGTCCACCATGCTCCCCATGGGTTTTCAGCTAGGAAGCAATAACCCTTTTCCCGATGAAATGCTGTGCTTGGGAAGGAGCTGGGCCCCAGCTGTAATGGAAACCCAGCTAACCCACCCTCTGCTTTGCAGTGTCATAAAGCTCAGAGGCCTGTGAAGGTGGACCTCAAAGGTGGGTTTTAGGGAAAAAGAATCTGCAACAATAATTTCTTTGCTTTTTAAATTAAATCTCAAACTGTTGCTGCAGAAGAAGGGACTGAAAAAAATCCCCCAAGTCTGGGAGCTCATATTTACCTTCTCACCAGCTCTGCAGATACTTAATTTGAATGTTGCTTCATCTTCTGTCTCCCTCATGTATCATCACTAATTAAAGTACACACTCTGCACTTACCCAAAGGAGGATGTGGGAGGCAGAAGAGGCTCAATCTCATTTTCTGCTGCTGTATTGCCTCTGCAGAGCCAAATGCAGGGGAACAGGGGTCCTGCTCAGAGCCTGGTGGCTGCAGCACAGACCTTTTCCTCCCCTGTGATGAAGGAAAATCTGCAGTGTGTGAATGGCAGCCTCCATGGGAAAGGGTTCAGAGAAAGAAGGGGCTGTGACTCCCTGGGCAGGTGGGGGTGCACATGGTGAGGGCAGGAGTGACATCCCAATGTGAGTGTTTCTGCCCAGACATCTGCTCTGGAGACTGCTCAGGCTCCAGCTGAGGAAGCCAGAGGAGCCTTACAGGTCTATGTTTTGGTGGCTCCATGCCCTCCACGTATGTGTCCTAACGTCCAACTCAAGTGAAAGTCAAACAAAGCCATATGGCTTTAGTTGAACACATCTTCCCCAGCCTGCATCCCAGAGAAACACCCCTTTCACATGTCCCACAGAACCTGGCCATTCCCAAATGCACATCTGCTTGCTCTCAGCAGCAAAATGAATGAGATTGCTGACTTCTTCCCAGCTTCTGTTTCCAGGCTAGAAGTCTGTCCTTTTCAGTCTTCCCACTGCACACCTGCTGCACTTCACCCCCACCCTAGCCAAAATGTGGGGGTGTTTTTGGCAGTGCTCAGCTCTGCAGCCACGCTGGTCTCTGTGCTCACAGCAGCCCTATCTGCTCCACAATGTTGCAGGTGGCATCAACCTGTAAAGGGAGACTTCAAAGCCTATGAATGCCAGGGAGGGAATACAGACAGTATTAGTCTCAGAAATTGTCTGTGTCTCAAAAGATTCAAGATGGTGTCAGAGGAGGACACGCTGAACTCAGCGTGTTTAACATTTGGACAAAGTCTTTCTCTTGTCCCCATCTGGAGTTCTAGTGCGTGCTCTGCCCTACATGAGCGAAATGCATCCGTGTCCATAAAAGCTGTGGAAAAGCACTGCCGAGAACTTCCACAGCTCTGAATAATTAATTCACAGAACTATAAAAAGCTACAAGGGAATGAAATTTAGAAAAATCTAGTTTTAGGATAATTATAGTTCAAGTCAGGAGAGCACTTGGACCCAAGACAGATGCGTTAGTAGGACAATCAAGCGTAGTGGATCAAATTCAGACTCAACAGAAGCACATAGTCTTCAAAAGAGCTCCTCTCAGGGTGAATTCAGCCCAAGGAGAGAAAGCAGCCTGTGCAGATAATTTGATGAAGTGAGTAGAAATCTAAAATAACACCTCTTAGTAAAGAAAGCATAAAGGAAAGGAGTAAAATTGTTTCAGGTAACATTCATGCCCCAGGTGTAAATAGGGAGTGATATTTTTTGAAATGTTTTGTTATAATGCTAGTTTAACATGCTTCCCTCTGACCCTGCCTCTGCTGCCATGTCTACTGTGTTACCACTGGTTCTATAAAATCCCAGTTTGTTTGCAGACCTTATCACATTCAGGCTTTTTTCAAAGCTCCAGATGCTGGAATTCATGTGTTGCTTGACACGGATCTTCAATTTCCTAATCAGTTATATTTCTAGTCCATACTTTTCATGGCAGGTTTGAAAACATTTAGCCCAAGCCTTGAGTCACCAGCAAGAAAACACAGAAGTTTTTTTCCATTTTCCCAAGTTTTAAGCCAGTCATTACTGTGTCCAGTAAGATGTTGAAACCTTCGGACTGCCTATTTAACTTGCCACTCTCTGATAGGGAGGTGTGAGATTTTTATAGTTTACCTACTTAGCACATGTAGTCAGGCTGTATACTGGGCATGTTTTAACTGAGTACTAGAGGAGCCCATGTTGTGTGACTGGTTTATGGAAGACATCAGGCAACCCTAGTGCCCTTGGCATCTCAGTGGGCTCCACAAGTCTCAGCACAGGGCTCCCCCACACAAACTCTGCCTTTACTTGTGGCTTTCTGGTAAAAGAGCATACCCATGGAGAAGCAGAAGTTCACTGCCCTTTTTTAGTAATAGCAACAGTTCACCTGAGAATTCAGTTTTATGTAAGTCAGAAGTGGTGGGCTACTCACAGACCAACAGGGAGATTATCACTACTTCAGAAGAGTTGTTTTAATGTTCACTGTCCTGTTTCGGTGTGACTCTCAGTGGCACAGGACCAGGCACTTCCAGACATCTCTGCTGACCAAAAACACATGTGAAATGGCAGAGGGTTCTGTCCTGTATCAGCTTATGTTTCCACAAGCTTCCTGCTATGGCATCATTCATTGCAAGTATGAAGTTACTGGGTACAGCCATAGCATGCTATCAAACAAGTGCTCCTTTTATAATGGTGAGCATTGATTTTCTACAGACTTCATTTATTTAGAGCACCGGCAAAGCAAAAGGCTCTTCTATAAGCCACTGCCATTCCCTGAACTTAAAATGTGTGTGAAAAGAAGTATATATTATAAGCAGATATCCTCTCCTTCATTTGCAAGTGCAGGAGCTGTTTGACATGAAAGGAAGCAATTGGAGAGAGGAAGCAATCATTACTGTATCGGTTGAAAATGCATCCAGCTCTGCTGGAGGGTTCTTGCTGCAAGAAGAATAAAAGGCCATTTCTCCAAGACACAGTTTTTAGAGCTCTTAAGTGGGTGGCAGGTAAAGAATCACATATTTCTCTTCTGTCCAGAAACATTAGGGTCAATTGAAGAGAAGAGCATCTGCTGAGGGTGCAGGTGATGGAGAAATAGAGTATATGCCTATTAGCTTGCAGACAAGGCAAAGCAAGTGGGAGCTTGTGGGCTGGACGAGAGCAGGATGACAATTTAAAGCAATGATGACAAGCTGGGGAAAAGGCCTGGGAAAAGGATGTGGCTCAGTACAGACACGTGTGAGGTAGGCTGGAACAATCAGCTGCGCAAACAGGCTGGGTTCAGCTCTGCCAAAAAAAGAGCTGAGAGGGTGGTTGTGGATTGTAGAGTGAACATGAATCTACAATGTCATGTTGTTGTGGAGAAGATAGATATTTTTAGCCTGGATATAGGAGGAGCAGAGCCCATACAATGGGAAATTACCCTTTCAAACCAGCCAGAGTAATGTGCTGTGGCTCGAGGAGTGGAGCTTGCAGGGAGCCTAGCTGCCAAGCAGGGGTGGAAAACACCCTGAGAGCAGAGGCTGACTGAATTGGGGTTTAGCCTAAATATATACAGCCTGAAGAGAAACATAATCGTCCATCTATGTAAAATGTTGTCATAAATGGATGAGGATGTCTAAAGTAAACAGGACCAATGAGCTTGAATTAAAGCAAGTGAAAGTCAGAGTATGCATAGGGAAAAAAAGTCCTGCAGGTAAGGGCAGCAGTTGTGAGGATTGAAATTTCTGTCACGCCTCAAACAGGTCAGACAGGTTAGAGTTGATAAAGTGGTACAATCTGCCTTGAGGCTGGAGAAAAAAATTAAATGAGCCCTTGTGAATCTTTCTAGCCCTGGTTTTCTGTGATTTATCAGAGGATTCACAGTTGCGGTTTTCCACATTTTCAATGTTTAAAAATGTAGCTCTATTGGCCAATACCACAGAGGAGGTGATGGGAGAAAGTGGAGGTCCTCTTGTCTAGGCCCAGTGACATCTCACCAATTTTGGAGCAAAGCCCCTGTGAAGACTCCAGCAAGCTGTGCTCTGGTCTCCTCTGGAGCTGAGAAAGTAATGCTCATAGCTTTCCTCTCCATTTTTGTGGAGCTAAAACATCAGCAACAAGTTACAGATGGGTCAAAATAACAGCAGTGTTTCAGTCTGTCGTGGGTTATCCTGGGAATCAAAACTTTTTTTCTCAAACTTCCCCCTTCACACAATTACTATCAGTTGAGAGAGGTTTTATCTAGACAAAACAGAGACTCGACTTAAGGGATATAATACTAAGATTTATTACTAGAAAAAGATAAAAACTAAGAAATTACTTATACTACACCAATACTAATTAAACTTAGCTTATCTTATGGAATAATATATACTACAACAGTACTACTTAAACTTAGCTTATCTTATGGAAATAACATATTCTATAACATTAAACTAACTTACGAATAAAAAGAATATCAAGTTGCTATATACAAATTTGGTCTTTTTTCCTTGTGGGGAGTTGGACGGTTGGCTGGCTGCTAGATGTAACAAAAGCATTTCTCCTAGCTTATTCCAGTCTAAGAGAAAGGTATCTTCTTTTGGTAAAGTATTTACAAAAGCATTTCTTTCTCTTCTGTATTAGTCCAAAGAGAAAGAAAGGTTCTTCCTTTAAAACAGTTGCTGTAGCACTTGCAAAGTGTCCTTTCTGTTATCTGAGGACGCAGGTTCAGTGTGTCGTAGCTGGAGATTCCCTT